>NW_004624730.1:76687532-76738034 GCF_000247695.1 Heterocephalus glaber
CCGTCCGCAGCGGCCGCGGCGCCGACAACTCCCTCCCGGCCGCCGGAACCCCGCACCCAGCGCAAACCATAATACCGAGCGAGCGACCGGGCGCGGGGAGGGGGTACGCCGCGCTGCGCATGCGCGGGCGGCGTGTCACCGTGACGAGCGGGCGTGGGCGGGGAGGGGCGTGGTCGGAGCGGAGCGGGGCGGGGAGGGGCGGAGCCGGCCGTACCTGCGGGCCCGCGAAGTAAGAGGGAGAGGCGTCCGAGGAGGACGTGGGCCCCGGAGCGGGAAGCGCCGGGTCGCGGGACAATGGCTGGGAAGACGGAGCTCCGGCTGTCGGCGGAGATTCGAGGGAAGCGGCGGCGTCCGCGCAGGACGGCTCTTCGGGTGGGAGGAGCCCCAGCACCTTGCCCTGTGGGGTTCACCCGGCCTCCCGCCCTGGGTTAGCCGAGGCGGCTGTGTGTGCGTCTGTGTACACAGCACATTTTTCTTCTCGGTTTCTTTCTTTGAGAACCCAATTTGAAGGAATTTTGCAGATTTTGTTGCTATTTAAACAAAAAGAAAGCGGCCCGCGTCTGAAGGCGGCGCTGGCCTTAAGGTCAGCAGGCGACCCCACGAGGCCGGAGGAGCTCTGCAAACGATGGGAGAGGCGGCAGCGGCGAGGTGTCCGGGATTCAGATCGCGCCAGGCCTGATCCAGACCTTGGATGGCTTGGCAGCGTGGTTGCCAGGCCGGGCGGCCCCGGAAGAGGGCTTGGCCTCCCCAGGAGAGGCTAGAGAGAGACTCCTGCTCCCGGAAGCCAGGCTGCCATGGGCACCAGCTCCCCGGGGTTCCAGGTGCCCCTAAGCTTTCTCCACGCTCTAGGAAAGGCCTTCTAGCAAAGGACCCAGGCGAGAAGAGGTGCTGAGGTGTCCCAACTCTGGTTGAATTGACCAGATGAAGAAGAGAAACCTAGGTGGCTTTAGTGAAGCTGTTGACCTGCAAATGTCAAAAGCCTTTTCTTTGAGACTCATGGCTCTGCAAGTCTGAAGAAGATTAGGAAGCAAGACAGGATTGTGGCAAGGTTCAAACCTTTTGACTTTGGGTAACAACGTAAGGTTTTCTGTTAAAGGGCACTTCCTGTTGTGGCAGGGTGCACCAGGCAACCTCAGATTGGGCCTCTGCCCCTCTGGGAGCACTGTGACTTGGAAAGACCCCAAAAAAGTAATCTTTTTTTTTTTTAATACTGAGAATCCAACTCAGAACATTGCGCTTGCCAGGCAGTCTGCCACGCAATCTCGGTGCCATTGAGCTACATCCCGGCCTCAAGGGTAATCTCTTTATGTGGAAATTCTGAGGTAGCATCATATGAAGCGAGAGCTCCTAACTTGGATCTGTGGAATTCATTCTTTTGATGGAAGACCATGCACTTTTCCCTCAAGGAGGGCTCACTACTAGTCAGGGAATCCTACAGCCAGTCACACCACTCCGGTGGTCACTCCGGAGCTTCCAGTGGTTGAGAGCCTTGACCCCCAGGTCAGCCTCGGGAGAAATAACTATGACTACACAACAATACCCATAATACCTAAGCCCTTCAAAAATAGAGTGTTTCTGTTGCTGCTGTATGACTCAGACTTTGTCCTCCAAGGAAAAAAACAGTTTAAAAGAGCAAAACAATAAATGAGAAGGGCAAAATAGTAAATTGATTTAAACAAAGTCAGCTTCAATTCTCTTCCAGAGAGGAGGATACGGTGCAGGCTGCGTGGTAAATCATTTATTCATCCACAGTATTTCTTGGGATGCTGCGTGCAGCTGGCAAGAACAGGACTCATTTCCGGTTCCATACCGTAAATCAGTTAGCATGATCTGGTTATGCTTGGGCAATATTTTAAAACATTCGAGCACAAATTAATATATTATTACTTAGCTTTGCATTGAAGCACATGTGCCTATTTTAATGAAGAAACCCCTTCTCCAATCAGCCCTGGGGCTTTCTCCAACACACTTTGCTTTTTTCATGTTAGGTCTTTTTATGGACCTGTAAGAAGCTTTAATTAGATATACAGCACTGTACAAAGTGACAAGATGGAACATGCACACTTGCATTAGAGTCTCTGTGATTCAGATCTCAAAAAACAACATAATGCCACTGATATACAGAAGGAGTTGTTTATTGGAAGGAAACCAGGGAGGTGCAACAAATTAGATCAAGATGTGAAAATCAAGCAGACTCATGAAAAAAATTGCCATTTTTACTTTGGAACTCTCTCCAAAGGAGCATGTGTAACAAGGTTATCTTCTCTAAGGATTGTTTGTTTTCGTAATTTTTTTTTAAATTTAAGGGCTGAGAATATAGTTCAGTGGTAGAGCAATGCCAAAATGTGAGGCCCAGGTTTCAGTCCCCAGCGCAGCAAAAGTAAATAAAGACAATAAATATATTTTTTAAAACATACTCACATATAGCTCAATTTCAAGTATTTTGATATTTATTTAAGTGATTTTTACATTTTTAATTTTGTATGTTAATACATGTATTGTCCTAAATCCTAGCTTCATGCCAAGTGTTACCAAACTAATCCTTCCCTGGAATGGCCTAAAGAGTTTATCGACTTTCTCTAATCACCTCTTTGGCATCAGTTAACATTTCCTCACATTTTTTAAATCCCAAATGTCACTTAAAGCCCAGTGTGTTTGTATGTGTGTGTGGATTGATGTTCATGTGAGTGAAATAATTCTGATTGTTGCCAACAAGAACTGAAAGACTTAACTTACTAATTCAGTTTCTTTTCTTACTATGTTCCTTGTTTAATGATGGAGTTCTGGTCATGTGAGTAGGTCGTTAAATGATTGATAAATGAGGAATTGTAGCAGTGATGATGAACCTGTTAGAGCTATTTGATAACAAATAGCCAGCTGCGGCATGTGTGCCATAGGTTCACCACCACTGGTATATAGTAAGTAAATTACAGTATTCAGAACAAAGTAATGGTCAATGGAAACTCCAGCGTGGTGACTTTGCTTTTATTTGGTACTATAATTTATAACAACATAAAACTATAGTGCTGTACAGCACAGTCAACAAAACTTACAGTGCTGTATAAACGAACTAGAAAGACATAGCTTTAAAAAAAAGACATTCGAGGTTCTATAAACAAGATCTACAGAACTGTACAAAAAATGACATGTCATAAGTCCAAACGGTTGTTAAACGAGGAATATCTGTGATCAGTATCTCTAGTTCTTCTTAAATTAGATGTATTTATCTGTCTCTAGGAATGTGTATCTTTTAAGATGTCTAATTTGTCGCCATAAGTTGTTAAAATAACATATCCTTAAAAGTTTTGATTTTTGTTGGGTTGATAATGATAGGTCTTCTGTCATTGGGAGCTCACTCTCTCCCTCATCAGGCTAGCTAAAGGTTTATCCATTTTGTTTTCTTCTAGAATCAAGTTTTATTCTCATTGTTTTTCTCTATTATTTTTGTTTTTATTGATTTCCACTCTGATATCTATTATTTCCTATCTTCCATTTGTTTGGGGTTTAACTTACTCTTCTTTTGAAACTCTTCTTTTATGAATTAGGCATTAAAATCTGTAAATTGACCTTGAAATCTTTCTTAGCCAAATCTCCTCAGTTTTGATCAGGTGTGTTTTGGTTTCCATTCCTTTCAAGTATTTTCTAAGACCATGTGTTCTTCTTTGATTCATAGGCTGCTTAGAAGCACGTTGTTTGACTTCCTAATATTTGGGAATTTCACTAAGTTATTTATGTTATTGATTTTTCTTTTTTTTCTGTCACTTTCAGAGAACAGTTTGACGATTTTAGTTTTCTTAAGAATATTTGGACTTGTTTTATGGCCTATCTTAAAGAATGCCCTATGTGTACTTGGAAAGAATATGTATGTTGTAAAAATAAATGCTGACGAGGATGCCGGGTGAAGAAACTCTACACTGCTGATGGGAATGCAAATTAGTACAGACACTATGGAAATCATTATGGAGATTCCTCAAAAAACCTAAAAATAGAACTGCCATATGACGAAGCTATACCACTCCTTGGTCTAGACCTAAATGAACTAAAGCCAGCATCCTCTAGGAATACCTGCATCCCTGTGTTTATCATGGTACAATTCACAGTAGTCAAGATGTGGAACGAACCAGCCTAGGTGTCCATCAAGAGATGAATGGATAAAGGAAATGCATTATATTTTATGTATACATTATACATTACAATGTGAATAATATATAATGGAGTATTATTTAGCTGTAAAGAAGGGGAAGTATGTCATTTGCAAGAAAATGGATGGAACTGGAGATCTTCATATTAAAATAAGCCAGACTCAGAAAGACATGTATCACGTGTTCTCCGTAGTATGTGGGAACATAAAACAAATGGTGTGAAAGTAGAAGGGAAACTATTACTAGACAAGAGGAAAGAAATAAGGGAAGGGGAATGTAAGGGGGGCTAATAGGAAAGATGGATCTGATTAAAATACATGCGTGTATGAAAATACTGCCTTAAAACCCAATGTTTTGTAAAATTAATAGACACTAATACAATATAGTTTAAAAACAAGAAGTGCGCATTCTGTTGTTACTGGATGGGGTGATCTGTATCAGTTAGATCCTGTTGGTGAATGGGGTTGTTCAAGTTTTCTTTAATCGTGGTGATTTTCTGGTAGCTATTCTATCGATTATTGAGAGTAGGTATAAAAATCTCCAGAAATTTGCCCTTCCCTTCAAACAAGGGTGAACCCTTGAACAGCAGATGGGGATTTCATGCCATGATCATGTGATACAGCAGAAAGCTGTCTGAGGATCTACTCTCATCACGTGAGCCCTGCAGCAACAGTGAATTCTCTACGGTTTGTGGGCAGAAGAGGAAATTAGACAAACTCAAAGCATGAGAAGAACCCATGTACCGTTGCTTTGAAGATGGAGGGCCCACACAGATAGGACCAGAATGAAGCCTCTAGAAGCTACATGATCCCCAGTCGACAGCTAAAAAGCAGGACCTCAGTCCTACAGCTGCAAAGAATTGAATTCTTCCAGCAACCTGACTGAGCTTGGTGGCAGATTGTTTCCTGGAGCCTCAAGATAACAGCCATTATGTGATTTCAGCCTGGGGAGGCACTGGGCAGAGAACGTGGTCCGGGCAGCTGGACATCTGCCCAACAGAACCATATGTTGCTAAGGCTAAGTTGCTGAGACTGTGGTCACTTGTTAGGTGGTGTTAGAAAATGAATACGGCTGTGTCAAGTTTTACTCCACCATGGTTACAAGTCCTGCCTCCTTGCAGAGTTAATATTGAAAAATAAAATTCGAGATTTCTGAATTCTTTTAACAAATGGAAAGATCTTGTCATTGGAGATTTAAATTTCTAATGTCTGCTAGAACGGAACAGTGGTTCTCCATATACTCCTGCTAGCCAGGGTCTAGCTCCTCTGGTTCACCTGTCTTTCACACCAAGCCAACATCCCCAATTACAGGCCTGGCTGGGGAATTTGTGAATCTGTGACGCTGGATTGGCACGTGCCCAGCTGGTAGTGAATGCTCAGGTGCAGTTGCTGAATTAGTGAGCAGGCAACATGTAGGAGGCACTTACACATGGCCAGGAAATGGACATAGGGGAGGACAAGGCTGGTGGCGATGTATCCTTCAGTGCACCCAGGGAGGGCTTGGGGGTATCCCATCAGTATCCATCTGTCAAGTACCCACTCTAACTACCTGACGTTTATGACAGAGATGTTACAAATGTTGCCTCCTCTTCAACTTCCTGTGAGTGGAATCACGCAGAGTGAGTTCTTTCTTGAACTTCTTTCACTTGCAGAATGAATATTAAAGAGGAAGAAACAAAAAGCAGCTCAAATTTTCTAGAAAAAAAACTTAATAATTAGCCTTTCCCTAGTTAGTTATCATTTACTCCCCTTTTGCTCTTTAACTACATGGACAGCCAAGAGAAATGACCAGTAAGAATAGTGGCAAGTGTCTCTTTCTTCCCCTATAGGAGATATTCAGAGTATTTTAAAAACTGCAGCCACATGGTCACCCCGTGGATGGACATAGAGTGGATGGTCCTGGTGCAGGTGCAGGAGGGCCCTAGGCTGCTGCTGGGCCAGGCCTAGCCTGGGGGGAGGTCTGGGTAGGGTTCCTCAGACAGGAGCTAGGGTGAGCAGGGCAGCAGGACTTGGGTGCTCAGGCAGTGGACACGTGTCAGTGGGTGTGGAGGAAGCTCGGTGCTGAACGCCAGCACCAATGCTGCCCTCTGCCACAACCGTGTGAAGCTGGGCAGCCTCCGCTGATACACAGCCAGGGCAGAGGAAGGCTGCTGTCATGAGGGATCCCTACAGTGCAGATGTGGTGTCTGCCTCGGCGGAGGTGCGACTGCTCTGTCCCCTGCACACATGAGGACCCTGCAGCGGAGGTTGGCATCTGATGCCTGCGCAGGGTTGAGACGGGCACCAGGCATCCGTGTCCACACACCTGAACTTGCTTCCCGAGGGCAACCTCTCAAATGAAGATGTACTCGTTCAGCTCACTTTCCGCTTTGCTGCTCTGCCTCAGAGTCAGCAGTGTTAGACAAACGTTAATAAAGGCAGGATAAAAACACCAAGACTGGTCTCCTAGAAATAGTATCCCTGAATTCAGTTCCTTCCTGACCCCTGCCCTCCTGGGTAATGGGGACCTGCAGGATTAACTGTTCACGGCCTCTTCGTGAGAGGTGCTGGGCTATGATCTGGTTCTGGCCAATGGATCTGGGTGGGATTCAGCTGTGGGATGGGGCAGCAGGTTTGGGAAAAGCTTTTGTTTTTCTCAGATAAAAAGACAGCTGCAGCTGGCTCTGGCCACCCCTTCCCTTCTGTCCTGAATGTGGGCATGATGCCTGGAGCAAGGGCTGCCATCCCAGAGCCACGATGGAGAGGCCAGGAGAGTCACAGCGATGCTGGCTCTGGCCCTCTCGAGCTGCTGAGAAAACGCTGGTAGCTGCCTTCTCCAGACTCCCTGTTCTGCGCATAAACGGAGGGCCGAGGTCTATGCTTACTTACAGCCGGCAGCATTCCTATCTGACCCAACTAAAACGAACCATTGCTTTTCCTGAGAGGCAAGAAAGCGGAGGCACAGTGAGGATTCTCGAAGTCTAGTTAATGTCTCAGAAAGACGGTGTGAGTGCTCTTCGTTTGCTAAGGCAAGAGCCATGTCGAGAAGCCCACTGGGGCGGGTCAAAGGGACCCATAATCTGACCTGGGGGACTTTCGCTGGCCAAGGAGGGGCAACCTGAATATCAAAAGAGCAACGACTGGGGCCTGGGGCCGGGGATTCAGCTCAGTGGTGCCATGGCCTGCCTCGCCAGCGCAAGGACCGGCGTTCGATCCCTCGTACAAGAAAAAAGAGCAATGACTACAGTATTAAAATTAGTCCAAAAATGGCGAAGGGAAGGAATCGAGCACTCATCCTGCCTTTCTTGTATGAACTGCCTTTCAGAGAAAAGGCAAGGAGCTCTTTCAGAAGAACCTCAGCTAATAGAGACGGAGGGGAAGGAAAGGCAGCATTAGGGAACCGCCCTTTGCCACAGCTGAGGAGATAAGGAGCAAGTCAGTGGCTGTCAGCAACTGTCAGGTGTGAGGATGACAGGGAGCTGTCTGTCGGTAGATGGGCGGACAGACTGACAACACCTCAGGGCATCGCTCAATATTTTTATATCTCTAGAAGCAGGACAATCAGAAGTGCATAGCCTCTCTATGAATTTTTCCAGCAAAACAAAACAAAAACCTCTATTTTAAAAAGAATGAAATTTAGGGGAAATCCAGGGTACAGAAAAATGGAAGAACAAATTAAATGACACATTAGCCAGCTCTACTGGCTGCGGGAACTACTGGCTCCTCTCTCCCTCGGCTCATGCGAATGGTACAGCCACAGACAAGGGGAAGAAAGTGCTGTAGGGGAGAGGAAGCTTAGGAATCCTTTCTGTATAATACCACGTGTGGCTTGTGTTTGGAGTCTGCTTTGAACAAAACAAGCATAAATTTGTTATTTGAGCTAATTAGGATGATTTTAATATGCTTTGGATGTTATACCACAGGCTAATGTTATTATAATTATATTTTTTAAAAAGTTCTTTCTTGATACAGATACAGAAATATTTATGGATGACATGAAATGATGTCCCCCAATTTGCTTTAAAATATTTCAACAGAAGACAAAAATTACACACCGTTGTGGGATAGAGGAAACAAAGTCAAGTCATAGCTAAAAAGGTTCAGTCATAATTGTCTCCAATTTCTTGGTATGGTTGAATATTTTGTATAAAAAGGTTTTTTGTAAGGTGATCATTTTATCTTCCTGCATTTTGGATGCTTATGGCAGCAAAATGAGAAAGCAATGCAAAATCCCGTCAAAGCTCCCAAACTCTAGCTCCTTACTTCATGGTGTTATTTCCATGAAAGCTGAAGCAAATGCTACAGCCACAAATCCAGGACACAAAGCAATGCCGGGCAACCGTACTTTAAAGCACAGGATTTTAGGAGTTCTTTAGAACCGCTCATCCTTCTGCCCAGTATACCTTCCACGTTCTTGTCTAATGAGGGACTCCCAGGTATATTTGCTTTTCATTACCGTAAGGAAACACTTGAGGCAGGCTGACTCACTCTGGACACTCAAGGTGCCATCATCAGCGGTGTCTGGGAGGACGTCTTGGCCCGTGGTGTCATAACAGTGGGACCAAGCTGGGTGAGGTGGTGCACACCTGCAATGGTAGCACTCAGGAGGCTGAGGTAGGAGGATCGCCATGAGCTGTAGCCCAGCCCAGTTATATGATAAGACTCTGTCCCCCCCCCCACACACAAAAGTAATGGGACCATATGTGGGAGAAAGAGATCCCACCTCAAAACAGGAAGACAGAGAGCCATTCGGGGGTCTGCCTCACTCTTGTGAACGTTCGGGGTCCCAGGAGAGCTACCTTAAAATCAAAACCATTCATATCTGAGAACCTCTCACTTCCACCTCCTGTCCAGTGCTACTTCTGAGTCTCCTGCCTGATTCCAGAAGTCTTCTTTGTTGTGGCAATATTCCTCCTTACTGGTGCCAAATGTGCCCTATCCGATCCACCACCCCAATGCCAATTCCCACGACAGTGTTCTCTACCATGACGCTTTGGGATCCTCCCAGAAGACGTCATTCAAATTGTTTTAGGCAGAGGAGAGATGACCAATAATCACACAACAAAAAGCATGGTGTTATTTTATTAATAATAATAATGATGATGATGATAAGTAAAATCCTGAGCACTCATATTTTCAGAACTATTACCTCTTCCTTTATTTCTGCTCCAGCTTCTAATTTACTGAGTCAGTAAAAGACTTAATGGGTTTACATGTTTCTTGAGTTTGGCCTCAAAGCCACGGCATACACTGTGGTATGTGTGACAATCCACTCCTGACTTCCGACAAGCTAGGTCTTCCCTGATGGCTCGAGCTGGACTTCACCAGGGGTCCCACTCGACTGTTCCATCCAGCCCACCTTCAGGGAAGAGCTGCCTTTTCTCCGATTCCCTTCAAAGTAACCAGCCACTGCAGGGGAAATCCAGACCAGACATTGGTCCCTGTCCGCCAGTGCTTCCCTCTCTGCCCTCGTGTCATATTGGCCGACGTCCTGTCTGAACTGGGCAGTCTGCTTTCTACCTGTGACCGCGGCTCACCCCTCTGGGCTCCTCCAGGGTACCGTCACAGTTGTCTCTTCTCACTCTAGCGTGCAAGCTCCTCTCTGAGGCAGGGAGTCCGTCTTCGACCACTGCATCCTCGATGACTTACACATGGAGATTACTCAGCAACTCTTTTATAGTGAATATACTGAGAAGTTGAATAAATAAATGACTTTCAAGATCCAAAAGCCCAGTAATTAAGACCCCAAATCTAACCATCCTACTTGCTAAGGTGTTAAAGAAATACCTGCTGTCCTCAAGACTTCACCTAACAGAGTAATGCAGCAAGAGGGTGGAACCGTAGACTTCTGAAAATGATTGGGAGCTGTGGTAGGTGAGGGGAGTGAGTTACACTAGCACCCACCACCCCGTGCTCTCCTGTTCTTCCTTTCTCTGAGAAGCTGCCTTCTCTGGAATGACCAGCTAAGGTTTGCTTGTCCTCACGGAGTCCCCTCTGACTCCTAACAGGAAAGACTGGGTGTGGAGGGCCATGAAAGGAGCACAGGCTCCAGGTTAGCACTGAGCGTTCTCCTCAGCCACCGTGGCCTCTGTGTGTGGGAATTGACCCCGAGGAAGATGCACTCCCGGCCTGCTCAGCCTCAGGCCTGCCCAGCAGCGCCCACTCCTAGGCCTGATGCTAATTAGCAGATCCAGTGTGCAGAAGGAAGGGTACAAAGGATGGCGGAGCTGCACCTATTTTGGCAGTAGCAGTTCCCATTTAAAATGTCCTTCCAGAACTGGGGGTTCCACTTTCCAGCCCCGCACTGTCTCTGCGCTAAAGGAGCCCCCACACCTGGCACACGGAGGTACACTCAAGCCTCGTCACTAGAGCGTCACTTGTGTGAGCAGAAAAATTATAAGTGACCTCAATGTCAACTGTGTGCCCCAGCTCAATGTGACAAACACCCGAGATAATCAACTTACAGAGACAAGAGTTACTGGGCCCACAGACTGGTTGTTCCTGTTGCTTTGGGGCCTGTGGCAAGGCTGTGTGTCTCAGGAAGTGCCCGGCACAACGGGCATGCTGACCTTGTGGCTGGAGAGCCAGAGAGGACAAGGAAGAGAGGGTCCCATGGTGCCCTGCCAGGAGGGCGCCCTCTTCAGTTCCCACTGACACCCGAGATCCACACTGGGCACCAAGTCTTTACTAACACATGGGCGGCTGGGGGACATCCCAGAGGCAAGCGCTAGCACCCACCAAGGCTTCAGCAGTGCCCACCCACCCCGGGACCCCATGCACCCGAAGATGGTGACACGGGCCCGGTCTCGTCAGAGAGGTCTTGGAGCATGGGCTGGAGGAGAAAAAGGAAACTGCGGAGTGAAACCAAAGAGACCATTTGTGCAGAAGCTCAAATACGAAATAATCACATACAACCCGTGTGTGCAAGAGTGTGTGCGTGCGTGTGTGCGTGTGTGTGTAAATCAAAGACAGATGCTCTGGGAATGGGGCAGCTGTGAGGCAGAGAGGCCAAATGTGAAATCAGCCACCTCAGAAGCGTTTCCTTTCTATAACGTATCTCAGGCACACAGAGTAAAAACCCCACGTTATAGCGCCTAACAGCACCTACTTCTGTATGCTGCCTTCTACAGAGCAGTATATAATAATTCACAATCAGTGTAATGAAATTTATAATTGAATAATAATGGAATAATTTACTACAGAAATTTACTACAATAATTTGTGATTTTTTGCTTATATGATTTCGCAGTATGAAATTTATCTGCCTGTGAACTTTGAAGGAATGACCTGGGAAATCCGCTACCACGCAGACTCCCGGGCCCTGTCCTCAGATATTTCAGTTCCGCCTGTGTTTGGGGTTCAACCCAGGCGCTGCCTTTTCGGCGAGTTGAGGCTACCGCCGATGGCCCTAGGCCTACTCCCCTGTCTTACTCTGGGGACCCCCTGAAGCACCCTGGCTTGTCAAAGTGCAGCCCTGCTGGGCAGGTCCAGGGATCCAGGACCATGCATGGCTAAAGGCTGACACTGTGGGGCCTCAGACCGAGTCAGGCTCAGAAGGGGGTGGATGTCCCTGGTGAGAAGGGACCCTCTGACGGAAGGGCAGCAGGAGAGCCAGGAGGGGCAGCACCCAGCTGAGAACCCGGTGCTGGGCCCACCAGGAGGTCCTGGTGGCTTCAGATGGGAGCCCAGGACTCAGCTTCGAGGACAGGAGAGGGTGAACATGGGGTGGAGCCCCAAGGCCATGCTCCAGCCCCATGGAGCAGCCAGTGGGCCAGGGGCGGCCTGGATCTAAGGGCTGGGCTTCCTGGCGAGCCAGGCCTCACATCCTGCCAGCGCAGAAGGTTGCTCAGCCCTCTCTTAGGGGTCAGACTAGCCCTGCATTGCAGGGAGGAGACAGAGCTGCTCGTGTTCCACTGTGGACACTTGTGGGACCAGCCTGGGAGGGGGTCTCACCCAAAGCTGTGGGTGGCATTTCCTCGGTGCGAGGTGGTACTTGCCCCACGTTGGCAGAGGAAAGCTGTCCTTGAACAGGACGCGGGCTGGCTTACACCACTGTGGAGAGGTCCTCCAGGGAATGTTGGAGATTAAGGTCCAGTAGAGAGCAGGGGTGGGTAGGGTGGGGACAGAGCAAGGCAAAGCCCCAGTGCCCTTGGATCCTGTGCTACACTCTGGGAGCTCCACTGGCTCTGGGTGGTTTTAACTTTGTTCTCTGCTTCACTGTTTTGTCCAAAACCCCTCTAGAATGACATGGGAGCAGAGCTCGCTGTGCATCCCCAGCTCCAGGTGCTTCCTTCCCCTAGGCTCAGAGGGCTGTCACTGGGGTGAGCCTGGGGACCTGGTGGCTAGGCGCCCCTCCCATCCCCACCAGCCCCTGCCCTCCTGCCTCCTGGCCATGGCCTATGGCCTTTCAGGGCTTTGCTGGAACCTCCACACCTCGGCTACACTGGCAGCTGCACGCTCTCGTTGTCTTTCAGCTGGAGACCACGCTGCAGCCTGCTCTGACTGCATCTGCAGGAAAGGCTGGCATCACCCGTGCTGCTGCTGGACGGCTCGGGCCCAGTTGCAGGTAAGCAGAGTTACACATTCAGGTCAACAGCCACCTGCAAAGCCGAGAGCCAGGTGGGTCATAGCAGAGCTCCTGTGTGCTACTGTGTATCTTCTGTAATTTGATCTTAAATGCCTTGTTATTAAAAATGAAACTTATCATACACACTTAAAACATTTTCTAGACCAAGATATTTAACTATTTTTAACGAAGACACTTTTTCCTAATGTGAGGAGCAATCTATAAGGTTGTAGAACATAGAGAAAGTATACGAAGATGATAAAAGTCATCAATTACTTCTCTACTCTGAAATTTATATTTTATAGTACTTTAAAGGAGAAACTGGATGGGCTTTCTTTTTTAAAAATAAATTTTTTAATAAAATTCTGGATGGAAAAATTTTAGATTTACATAAAATTTAGATTTACATAAAAGTTGCAAAGATAATACAAATTTCTCATATGCCTTTCACCCAACTTCCCTGATATTAACGTCTTATGTAACTCTGGAACATCTGTCAAAAAGAAGAAATTAACATTGAGTGCAACCAAATTAACAAGAGTGCAACCACAAAACCTGTTCAGATTTTGCAGTTTTTCCACTAAAGCGTCCTTCGTAAGACCTCAAGTCCCCTCCAGGCCACACGGGGTGGGCTTAGGGCTCCAAAACACTGTATTTACATTACTTGACACTTTCCGAGCTGCAGAATAAAGCACTGGGAAATTGCAACTCTCCATCGGTGAGGGAGGTAAGCAGCTTATTTTGAGCCATCTGCCCAGAAGCTTCAGGAGCGGAGTGCGCCCCGCAGACTGACTGTGGGGCCCGAGCCCAGCCGGTACACGGAGGGCGAGAGGGAGCTGCGGCCTTCTGCTTCCCTCCCCTGCCTCTCCCTTCTCTCTCCCCCTCCGGTCCTTCCCCTTTCTCCCTCCACCTCCTCTCCTTTGCTCAGCCCCTCAGCAAATGTTTCTGGTCAAGCCCTTGTCTGAGATGTTGCCATGCACTGTGAACAGCACGCACACTGTGGCTGCCCTCCTGGCGCCTGGTGAGGAGGAGAGGGTCCTTCCCACGACCCCGCTGGAGCTGTGTGGTCACAGCTCAGAGCTGGGTGCCGTGTGGGGTTTCTGAGGGGCAGTGGCCCTTGAGGCTGAGTGTGACGGCCAGGCCCAGAGGGCAGAGCTGGGCCGGGGCCGGGGGCCGAAGGAGCATGGACCTCCTGCAAAGGAGGCGGCCCCTGGCTGAACCGCGTACGAGGGTCACGCGCTTAGGAGACTAGAAACCCAGCAACAACGCTTGTCAGTAGAGCCCAGATCCCCAAACCGGCATCACGCAGGTCCTCCGAGGTGACAGCACCGCCAGCACTCAGTCCCCAGCGTCCTGGTCACGGGGGCGTGGGATGAGCTCCCTGCGGCCAGAGGACCCTCCGCAGCCGCCTCCAGCCTCGGGCTTGGCCCTGCACCACCCAGTCCCCTCCGGAAGGACCCGCCTTTCCTCCCACGGGCCTCTGCGGGCCTGGACGCGTGACTGCTACCAAAGGCCACCAAGGGAGAGCTGGCTCTCTGGGGACTCTGGGGAGGCCCTTGGGGTCTCCGTGTTTGACAGGCGGCCCGGGAGCCAGAGTGGGGGCGGCTGCGGGCTGGGCCGAGGAAGCAGTACAGCCGGGCGCTGCCGCTGCGTGGACCACGGCCTCTGTCTGTCCCGCTGTGCTGTCGTGCACCCCTCCGGGCTCATGGGTCTCTGGCGGGGCGGCGTGGGAGTGACCGGAGGAGCTGCTCTTCTGACTTCTCCAAACTCCCAAGGCCACTGCTGAAGAGACCTCCCAAAGAGTGACTGGACGGAATACGACAGAAGCGGGATGCAGGATAGCTCCAGCCACAACTGCGTCCACCAGTCCCGGCCTTTATTCCTCCCGTCCTCCGGATCCCCGCATGGGTTCCAACTCTGCCGTCGGTCCAGAGGCAAAGAGGACACAGAGCCTTCCCTCCAGGAGCTTCGAGTCTTCCCGGTCCTGGCCTGGGGGGACCCACGGGGACACAGGGAGACCGTGAGTGTGAGTGTGAGAAGGGCCTCCAAGCTGTCCGTCCTGGAGGCTCAGAAGAAGCCATGGTTCATTCCGCACAGGGAACCAGGTGTGGTGGTGCAGGCCTGCAGTCCCAGCACAGGAGGCTGAGGCAGGAGGATCGCCAGGAGTTCGAGGCCAGCCTGGGCTACATAGTGAGACCCTGTCTCAAACAACCAAAAAAGTTAAATAAATAAATAAATAAATAAATAAATAAATAAATAAATTCTGCACATGGAGGAAAGGGTGGTTGGTAAACCTGTCAGCAGAGATAACATGGGAATGCGTCTTGCAGGACAGCTGTTGGGCCAGCAGGCAGTTTGCAGGCGAGTCCAGGCCTGTGTGAGAATACCTCAGGTCCCGAGAGTAGCAGACATAAATGCACGGGGGGCAAGGTGGGCGCTGCCTCTGGGAGCCGCAGCCCGCTGTGACAGCTGGAGTTACCGGCATGCAGCAATTCTGCCAAAGAGTGGAGGCTGCTCCGACAGAGAGGGCCGGGGAGAGCCTGGAATGCAGGTCCCCTCTCAACCTGTGCTGTCCCCGGGGTAGCCGCTTGTCACAAGCAGCAATTGAAATGTAAATTTTCATTAACTCAGATACATGAGAGAACCCAGTTCCTCGGACACATTCCCCACATTTCAGGTGCTCAGGAGCCGCGTGTGGCCAGACTGCCACAGGACAGGCCTTGGGAGACATAGGACACATCGGTCATCATGGGAGGGTCCACTGGACAGACCTTGGGGCCCTAGGCGAATTCTGAGCAGGGGACCGAAGTGCCCGTATTTATATTTATATTTATATTTACATTTATATTTATATTTCAGAGTCCTCCCTATGGCCATGGGAGGGTGGACCAGAAATGTTAGCGACGGAGGTCCTGAGGTGCCTCTTCATAGGGCCTTGGTGCCCTTAGCACGGCACTGGACAAGCCCCGTAGAAGTGGCAGCGAAGGTGCGCCTTCATCGAAAGTGGAAAAGAAGTTTGCTGTGTCAGTGAAAAGGCTCCCAGCGGCTTTGAGGATAAGGGAAAGGATCTTTTGTACCCAAGATTCCTAGGTTCTCTCTCTTTTATGTAAATAAGGCATTGGAAAAGTCATTCTATCCAACGCTTGCATGGTGTCTCACCATGAGTAAACTGGCCTATCGGAGACCCACTTGGCTTCCTGTTACATGTAAATGAAGGATCAACATCAGCATCTTGCCATTGGCTGTGCCCACATGCAAATGAAAGATTGAAAAGAGCATCTTCTGATTGGTCCTGTGAGCAGCACCAGATTCAAATGAGGGATTGAAAACTGCAACTTTCTGATTGCTCCAAAACAGCACTCTTCCGATTGGTTCTGTGGACAGTTGATGATGGCATTACTGTGTTGGCAGTGTCCTTCCCTGGGGGAGTGTCCCTCACCCTGGCAATGTCCCTGGCCAGGGAGCGTCCCTCGCCCAGTTGCCCTGAAGGCTACTGAAACACTTAGCCGAGAGCGTGCTGCCACCATGGAGGAGCACTCGGCCTCCTGCCTGGAACTTGTCCTTATGCTATGCTGAGTGGAGAATTATTCAGAGTGACTAATGTCTCAGCTCTCAATGTCCTGCCCCCATGGCTTGGAGGTCAAATGTCCCCAAAGAGCCAGAAGCCGGGGCATGGATCTCATTTCATCTCCAGTGGGTCCTGGGGCTTGTGACATAAACCTCAAGTGGGTCCATAAGACACAGGGCCTCCATTTCTCTAAACCACATGCCCAAGACCTGCCTCACTCACCCAAGCATGGGAAGAAGACTTGAGTTTGCCATCATGAAAGTGAGGTAAGGTGTTCAGCAGGCCTCGGCTTGCAAATTGATCTCAAAGCCCAGAGCAGCCGGAAGCTGGGCAGCTCACACGAACACCGGTAAGCAGGCTTCGAGGATGGGTTTGTTGCCTGGCTGTTTGCAGTGGTAGACAAGGGGTGGGAACGTGGACACTTCCCAGTCCTGAGGACAATGTGCCCATGACTCAGAGGCAGCACCTGACAGATTCTGCTGGAGGCTCTGGGCTCCGAGGGTGTGGTTGTGCCCGCAGGAGCCTCGGGGTAGCCTGTGAACATCACCCTCGCCTTCCCAGCTGAGTCAGAGGCGGCCCGGGAGTCAGAAGACCTGGTGCACAGCCCAGGAGCACCAGGCAGCTGCAACAGTCTTCCCTACCACACCTGGCCACTGAGCCGCAACCCTCGATGCAGGTCAGGCCAGTCCCAGCCCTCCTAGAAGTGTTTATTTAATCCTCCTGGCAAAGTAGGAAGCCGACACTGTTGTTATCTGTACTTTACAGGAGGAAACTGAGGCACAGAGGCTAAGCTGCTGGCCCATGCTTTTATAGCTACTTATGCTCAGACCCAGCACCCTGGCGCCAAGGCTGCATACTGTGTGCTCCTGAAAAGTCACCGTGTGGGCCAACAGCAGCCAGTTCAGCACTATGTGCTTGGGTTGTCAGTGCTGTTGTCACTAAGACTGTGGTGGGCATCAGAGGGCCCTAAGGAAGGGGCTGCATTCCTTGTTGCCTGTCATTACCCCTAACACCGGGGGAGGTGGCCACAGTGTAGCTCCTTTCCCGGGGGCCGCCCACCCTGTATCCTGCGTGGCTCTGCCACAAGCCCTCACCCACACTCCCGGGGAAAAGACCTCTCAGAGAGGCGGCTGAGGTGCAGGGCGTGCTGCCACAGAGCTGGCGTGCATACCTGCAGGCTATCCCAGAGCAGCCAGGCACCCTCCCACTGCACAGGCTGACCCGCCCCAGGGAATCATCCTGCCGTCTGAGGTGGTTTCCAGCTACTGAGCCCGCCTCGGGGTTGGAGAGAGGCCACTGCTGCAGAGGACCCAGTGCATCTGAAAGGCGGCACCGACCAAACTCTGGCCCTCGGGTCCTGGTTATCATCCTAGTGCTCTGTATCTACAGAGCTGGTATCTATCCGTTCCTTGGATGGTCCCTGCAACCTGTGTAGGACATCAGGTGTATTAGGAAAATCCTGAGGTCTCTTGCTGGCTTCGGGTCTAGGTCGATCTAACAGGTATGTGCACCATTAGGACTTGCTCTCATCTAGGTCTCTCATCTTGGTCATTCACACCTCTGGGCTGCATTCTTGAACTCTGCATTGAAGGCTTGATGGCTGCAGAGCTCAGTAGGAAACACAAGTGCTGAGATTCTTCCCATGGGACTGTTAAAGGACGTGCGCCTGTCCCAGCTAGCGCTGTTGTCTGGGGGAAGGAGCTCCAGAGGTCTCCCTGGACCGGAGGGAGTGGATGCTGAGTAGTGGGGCCATGGGCATCCATGGACAGGAGAGATGAAGCAATGGCCCCAGGGTCCTCCAGCCAGAGTGGCAGAGACGGTCTGAGGCCTGTCCTTCCATCTCTGAACACGATGGAACCCAGAGGCTCTATGATGCCACCCTGCAGGGATCCCCCTTCCTTTACAGCCAACCCTGCTGTTCCCCGTCCCTTCATGGCCGTCTCTCCAAGATGACAGCAGCAGCCTCTGACTCAGCCCATCTCTCGCTCTACAATCTCTCTGCCCACTGCAGGAAGGGTTCGTTCAACCCCTGAAGCTGGTTAATACCTACTGCCCTTCAACATGGCACTGCTGGCCTTTGTGGCAGGCCCTGCAGTCTCAGCTCCTGCATGCACTCAGCGTAGAAGATGTGATTTCCTGCTTTTAGGCATCGCCTGCTGAGCTTGCACCATGGCAGGTGCAATGACTTCTTTGAGAATGGGGAGCCATGGATTTACTGTTTCTGAAACTGCTCCCAGCTCCGTACCACTATGCTCTGCCCAGAGCCTTTGCCACTGCCCATTCCCCTCTGCTGCCTCTCCTGACCCTTCCTATCACGGCTTAGAGCTCCCCTGCCCCAGGAAGCCTTCCCTCCTAGGGGCACCTCAGGTTCCATGGGGCTCCACCACTGTATGAACAGTGGACCCTCAACTTACTAACTCCATTGTTCTTGAAGTCTGGTTGTAACTCAAGTTGGTCAATTGAAGTCTCAGGCTCTCTACACAGCCTTCAAAGTCTCCCTCCTGCACACAGGCAGATCTCAGTGTCATGAGAGAGACATTGGCCCAGGATTTCTCAATTAACCCCACACAGGACAGGACGCTGTGATGTTCCTTCCAGACTCTTTATGGGTTAAATCTGTGTCTGAGACCATCTGGAACCACAAGTAGCCAGCATTTGGGGCCTAACTCAAGACTTTGGTGTAAGTTAAAACTGAAATTCTGGTCATGATCCAAGTTGTTCATATGTCAGGCCAGTTGTAACTCAAGGGTCCACTGTAATCTTGTTGGGATGGTGACTCTATGAGAGACTGACCCTTGCGGTGACAATCTGCACATTTGCAAGGGCAAAAATATGGCCTCGTGTGGCCTCCACGGCGCTCTCCTCGGGAACACAGTAGCTGGAAGGTGTGGCTGACCTCATCCTTGTGCTGTGAGATGTTTCCCGTGGGCCTTTCCCTAGCCCCTCCATACCAAGCTACCTTCCTTTGCTTGTTTCCATGTTGGTTCTCCAACCCTTTTTAATCTATGGCTCACTCTCCTTTTAATAAGCTCAGTTTTGTGGCTGTTGGACAAAATGTGTTTCTGTTACCTGCAATCAAATGTCCTTGAGCAACAGGGCAATTGTTTCTCAGTTGCTCCTTGTGCCCTCCCCCCTCACAATGGAGACCTCCCCACACCCAACGGAGCTTTCCCCACGGAGGAGGGATGGCTGTCCTCCTGGGTCTTCTCAGCAGGCCCCTTACCAGCCGTGCTTCTGCTCAGCTGATTCTCTAGCTCCTCAAATTCTCTTTCCTTGTCATTGGATGCGATCAACATTAGACAGTTCAAAATAATCTTAGCATCCTGCAGTTTAGGAGGTAATAATTGGGGCCCTATTTTTAAATGATATTCTGATTTGGGATTGGGCTACTTTCTGTAAAGGCCAAATTCCAATAGAAAAAAACATGAACTTGAACGGACTAGGGAGAGAAAAATTCATCAGGAGTAGATAGCTTATTCTAGACCTGACAAAACTTGTATTTTCTGGACTGACTTTCCAAAATGAAATCCAGATGATCATCTAGTGAAGGACCATTACTTTATTTGGAGGTTGGGTGAGTATATATTTTTAATTTTAAAATTTAAGACTTTAAAAATATTGAGACATTTAATCATAGTGATGCAGATATATGGTGATGAATTAAGGAGGAAAAAAGCATATGGTGAAAAGCAACCATGTCTTGCCCCAGTTAATTATTTCCTCTTTCTGCAACTCTGTAATAAACCTTTTTTGTGAGTACAATTTTCCCCCGACTCCTAGACCTGGTTCTCTAGAACCAGAGCCTGAGATATTACTGGCGTGTGTGACTGACTGAGGAGAGGATGGAAGGAAGCGGGGTGCTCTCAGGTGCTTGCAGCCAGCACTGCCAGGAGAGGAGGCGGCAAGGGGACCTGGGTGGGTGGCAATGGTGCGAACCATCTCTTTGGGTCACCTCTTTGGAATATATGCCAAGCAGCAGGGTTATCAGATTCAATGGCGGAGCGTGCATGTAACTCTGAAGCCATGTTTCAAGAGGAGACACGTGCAGGAAATTAAGGCATGAATACTTTATTGTGAACTAATTTGTCAAACATGACGGCAGCTGAGGCAGACCCCATGTGATGGGATGGAATCTGGTGTGGGAAGTTCGTTCGGGAGGATGGGCACAGGTCTGGAGCTGCAGAGAGAGGAGAGGCAGAGAGAGGAGTGAGCAACAAGGGGAGAAGCTTCTTGTGGGGGAGGCACCCAAGCCTACTTCTAACCCTAACCCTAACCCTAACCCTAACCCTAACCCTAACCCTGACCCTGCGCAGGGAGATGGCAGTGGCTGGAGGCCCTCATGTTTACCAAGAAATAGACAGGTTACCTTGTTCCTGTGTTTCACTTGCTAAATGTTTGATCTTTTATAAAGAATTGCAAACAATTCAGAAAGGTACAATAGACAGAGAGCCCTCTGTCCCCACCATAACTCATCTGCCGTGGTAACTTCCCTAGTAGTTCCGTAGAGACCATCCGTTTGTTTTGCCTGTTTCTTTGAGGGACAGACATTGTTCCTCCTCTTCCAGCTTACAAGTGTTTTCCACTCCAGAGCACAAACAATAATGGAGAGACGAAGGACTCCTATCCCAAGCAGCGTGTTCCTGCTAGGAGACAGGGTCCCTGGAGGCTCAGGGAGAGATCAGTGCCGACTACTGTCATGGGACCTGGCAAGCCAGGCTCTTGTTTAGCCTCTGCGCCTCCTACACTTCCGCTGCACCCTTGTGTCTCCTTCGGAGCAGAGAGGCGGCTTGTTAACATCTCTCCTGCGTCTTCTGCCTCTGTATATCATCGAAGATGTTTGACACCATCTTTCCAGTTCCCCCTGCTCCAGATGTGAAGGACTGGGGCATTGTCCTGTTTTCACTTGAACCAAAATAACATGCACCAGCTTACTTAATCTGAGAGAGCCAGAGAGAAAACTCATGCTTGCCCCCAATCCAAATAAGGAAGTTCAAAGAGCCAGATGATGCTGTACATCATGTTTCAGGAAAGACCTGGATACAACAGAAATAGGCAGGAGAGCTAGTTCCCAAGCAAGCTGAGGTCTTGCTTCTCATCCCGCCACCACCAGCATCTACAGGGCCAGGGAATGTGGTCAAACAAGAGAAACCACTGGCCAGGCTTTCAGTCCTATCCCAAAATAACCGGGGCCAAGTAATTTATAAAGAATACAAGTTTATTTGGATCAGGGTCTGGGGGCAGGAAGTCCAAGAGCCCAGTGTCAGAGCCTGCCCAGCGTTGTGAGGGCTTCTCGTGGCATTGTAACACGGTGGAGGGCATCACGGGGTGAGAGGGCAGAGGCGTCGGCTCTGGCTGTTCTTCTTAGAAAGACCCCATGCCTCCATGACTCGTGACATCCTCAGACCCGAATTGCCTCCGGAAGCCCCACCCCCACGTACCAGTGGTATGTGAATGTGGGAGCTCAGTTTCCAACACACGAACTTTTGGGGGCACATTCTGTGAGAGTTAACTATTGTGTCACCTCGAGTAACAAACGCCCAGCTAAATCGGATCAGCACAGTTCTGGGCGTGGCCGAGGGGATTTACTGCAGACAGAAGACCCAGCCTGGGTGTGAGTGACAGCAGCCAGTGGGCTTGCAGGCCTCATGGAATAAGAAGGAAACAAGCAGGAAGGCGCCTCTGTTTCCTCCCAGGAGCTCTGCTCTTCACCCTCACCTTGAACGTGGTCTCCTGGCTTCCAGCACAGACCCTTTGGCCTCCTGACGGGGACACACATGGGACTCTCCAGGAAACTAGGCCTTTGCCCAGACCCTTCAGATCTCCACTTTGCAGACAGCCCTTTTGGCCTCTTCCACACCCGACCCTTTGGGTGGCCACTGTAAATCCTTATGTATTTGTATATCTTGCGTTAAATCTGTTTCTCTAGGAAGCACTGACTGATACAAATCTGAACCACAGCTGCCAGGCTGTGACCCACAGGGCTTGGTGAGGCCCATGACACATTTGTTTCATGCAGGCAGAATGTGGTGCCATGCTCTCTGCAGGGTCCCCATATCAATAAAGCGGTCCAGCAGGTGGCTTTGGGGAAGGCATGATACACATGTTCAAACCCCAGCACAAGCAACCATGGTGCAGGGCAGTGTAGGGGTGGGAGCTAGCGGACAGGCTCAGAGAAGCGGGGGAGTTACAGGCAGGGGTGACGGCTCCTACACAGGGCTGCGTGCAGGACTTCCTGGGGCAAGAGCAGGCGCTTACATTGGATCCTAAGGGTGGGCGAACATTTGGCACCTGGATGTGTGGGCTGGTGGGACAGACATGGAGATGAGAGGAGTCAGAAGCAGAGTTTCATGGCTCTAAGTAACATGGTGGGATTTCTCAGGCGCCATGTTGAGGGAAAGATGCCTGAAGAGGATCTATTGTAGGATCCCGTTTAATGACAATCTTAGAAAGGAAAACTGAACTGCAGGGATTAGGGAATCTCACATTTGGTAATCGAAGGATAAATGAGCCAGATATCTTTCCCATAAAGCCCAGCAGAGTAGCTACATAAGAAGGAGGAGACACCATGACCTGCCTGTCGACCTGGTGAGTAGACAAGGGTTTCTCCTTCAGTGACTCATTAAGCTTTGTAGATATGTTCTGCACACTTTCATAATTTATGACGGTCCCAAATGCCTTCCTGTGTTCTGCCAAAGGTGAGTTAGTTCTTGTGTCCCATGTCTCCCTAAAGGGATTGTCACCTTTGGAATTTAGTTCACTTGGGTTCCTTGTGGCCTTAGCTCTCTGATGGTTTCAGTAAAACTTAAGATTCTATGGACAATCTGGCTTTTCACATGATTTTCATGTTACATCTCATAATGGAAACATTTTTTAAGGGAGAAAAAGAAAGCAGTATTGGTCCGAAAGTATGAGGCTGGGCAGGACAGTGTCAGATCAGCACCAGGGAAGTCAGGTGGCAGCCAGGGCCTGGGAGGAGGGGCACAGGACATCAGGCTGGTGAGCACGGCTGAGCCCAGATGGTGAAGGGGAGGCTGGAGATTTATCAGCAGCGAAAGAGGAGGAGGGCACACAGCGCCTGCTCTGGGCCAGGGCAAGCGTCCAGCTGTGCACACAAAGTGGGGAGCAGCAGAGTGGGAAAGGGGCTGGTGGAGGGCTGGGTGAGGCCTCCAGGCAGAGTCCGAGAGGGGCTGGGGGTGGACAGGGAGCATGGCGAGATGTCAGTCTGGAGGAGACCGTTGGGTGACATCGACACAGGCTTGGCGCCAGGACAAGGACATCTGCAGACACTCTGAAGTGGGGGAAATGACAGCACTGTCTCCCATAGCTGCCTGGACTGAGAAAGCCAGGAAGGGCTCAGGAGCACGCAGCAGGCGATGTTCTGCTTGGAAGGTGAGACATCTGTTCTTCACTCACACTTCATGTCCTGCCCTCTGCTTTGCCACCAGTTAGCCCCTCGGCAGACTCGAACGTGTGCTGTCTGTTCGAAGCTATCTTCCCCTTCACCGCCATCTCTCCAGGCTGCCCGTGAGAAGCATGAGCTTGGACCCATAAATCCTCAGGGGTCCTCGCTCGGTGTCCAGCCCTCAACGTAGGATGCTTATTCCACCCACATCCTCCCTCATGCCAGAGAACAAACTGAAGGACGAGGCATTTGGATGAGACAGTGCCCTAGGGATGGTAGAGGAACAAGACTGAAGTGGTCTGTGCCAGCCATCATCTGCCCTGCAGGGCGTATGTCCAGGTTGGCACAAGAGAGACAGTAACTCCATCTTGAAGTTTGAGTGGCGGGGATGCGGGGTCTGCCTGTGCTTTGTCACTCTGTGTCCGAGGCCTCCCTCCTCTACCCATCCACTTACCGACCTGTTGTCTGTGTAGAACTAGGTGCTCTGCCTCCCGACACCCCTCTCGGGATGAGCCTGGAGCCAAGGCTGTTGGTCTTGTCCTCAAGCAATTGCACCAATGCTAGATGCCATGTGTGCCTTTTGACTCCAGCTCCACGGCATCCACCGCAACCCGTCACTGTGCTATGGTCTCTGATGTTCCCCTGGGGAGCCATCTCCCTGGAGGCCACCACCCGAGAGCACTGAGAGCCTGGTGTGAGTGAGGCTTCTCCGCCTGTTCCTGGGGCAGAGCTTGACCCCATGAAGGACTCGTCTGTGCTGGACCTCAGGTTCCGCTCCCGGCCCTGTAATGCTCATCAGCTGTGCTGGTGACCACATTGCTTCATTTTTTTCTTTTTCCTTTTTTCCTCCCTTCTACTGTTTTGTTTTGTTTAGTTTTATTCTGTTGTTGTTTTTTTCCTGTCTCAGAAATTCACCCCGGACAAATTATTCCAGGGCACCTGATGGGCCTTGAAGAGACCCAGCTCCCTGCAACCCCAGCATTGGAACAACAAGGACTCTTTACTTGCCTAGCCCATTGCACTGTTAAATTAACATTAAAACTTCCTTAGCTGTTCCGGACCATGACCACCGTGGTCATGGTGACCATGGTGACCGTGACCATGGTTCACAAGCCATGACCCACGGCAATTTGCTCGATCCCAGCCACCCCTTCTATTGCTGCTTGCTGGAGTCGGACAGTTCCCTGCCCGGGTTTGGCCAGAGAAGAGCCAAACAGTGGGTCTTTACCACTTCCTCTTGCCTGATTAATGATTGCCAGACTAGCTGTTCTCACGACTAGAAACCATGCCAGCTGAGGCGGCTTTGGGTTTGGGCCATTTGCCTTACATGATGCCAAATCCATTCTTGACCCTAATTGTATGAAATATGCTTCAATACTTTTCTACTAGGTGAATTAAAATAATGCCAGGGTTGCTGCTTGAATCTCTGCTCTTTACTATAACTTGATTAAGAAGCATTCAAGGACCTTGAAAGGAATCATACACTTCTTCCCGTGCTGTTATATTCGGGGACACTCCAGGCGCTGCCAGGAAGCAATTCTGGTGCCAGGGCTCCACGGAAAGGAGCCGAGACGGACTGTGGGCAGAATGTTAAACTTAGAGCATTCCCAGCAACACAGCGTGGGCTTCTCCTCTGTCTCTCTCTCTTTCTGGCATGCATGCACAAGCACACAAACACACGCATGCACGCACACTTTGGCTGTTAAGTATTCTTGTTCCTAATCTTTCCCCATGCAGCTCACCTGCCCTTTCACACATGTAGCCAGCAAAATTCTGCTGCTCCATTCCCAGAGCAATGATGGCCCAGCATCCTCATTTTTTACCTCATTCCTGATCAACACTTCTGGCTATCTTGTTTACCACCAGACATGCACAGGCCTTGAGTTCCCTTCATTCTTCTCCTGGCACCAGATTTCCCTGTGCTTCACTGGCCAAGGAAACGTCTCCCCCGAACACATCCTGTTGAGTACAAAGACGGAAACATCTCAAACTGGAAGCTGGGCTTGGGGAGGCTGTGCTTATTTCTTACTGCTAAAGTCAAGCCCATTTTACACATTCTAACAGTGCAGGTCCTATTGGCTGAGTGGGGGAGGGTGTGATATTCTCTCATTACGATAAAAATGTCCTGATTGTACTTTGTGTCTCTGGCAGATGCCAAACCATGATCTACATCCAGTTTGTTAAGGCACTGATGGTGAATGTCTCAATAGCTGGTCCAGTTGCTGAGACAGCAGCTGATGTGGCCATGGTGCGCCTTGATCTAACCTTTGTTTCAGTGCCTTTGCCAAAGCCGCATGTTCATTTGTCCCCCGGGCATGAGGTGGGCCGGCCTTGGCCTGCATCCAACTCTGTACAGATCCCTGGGACTCCTCAAGAAGTCTTCACGTCTTTGCTTCTAGGAAGTTCCAGTGTCTGTTACCAGATGCTGGGGGACTGCGGGGTCCTTTCCAGGCTCTCACTGCTCTGTTCAAAGACTTGGCTGAGACAACCAAAGGATATAAAAACTTAACATTTATTAAAAGAAGAGGGCCGGGGATTTGGCTCAGTGGTTCCGCCGCCTGCCTCGCAAGTGCAAGGACCGGAGTTCGATCCCTGGTACCAAAAAAACACCAAAAAACAAACAAAACTTTGGGCCAGGGATTTAGCTCAGTGGTTCTGGCACCTGCCTCGAAAGCACAAGGTCCAGAGTTCGATCCCCAGTACCAAAAAAAAGAAGAAGAAAAATAAGTGCTCCAAAGAAGTGTTCTGAAGAAAAGAAGAGAGAAGAGAAAATACGCCCTGCATGCAGAGTAGGCCACTGTAAGCACAAGAACATAATGGCCATGGGGCCAATGGCCGCCATTTTTTATATCCTCCTTCTACACCAGATCTGGACTGTTCCATACAGGGCTTCAAAGCTGCTCTTGAATGCATCCCAGCAGTGATGGACAGGTCTCCATGATTGACAGTCACACCCAGTTGTCCTGCTGGTTTGTCATGCCCTAATCTGCTGCCTCATGTTTGTCCAGGAAGACCTAAGGAACCCTAAACTCGCCACCATACCTGCAGTCTAGGAGAGGGACCAAACAATAGAATTCTCTCTGTAGACTTCAAGAGGGCTCTGTCTTCCCCAGTTAGGTTGGGTCAGCCCTGGGGGTGCAGCCTGCTCATCTGTGTGTCGCTGTGGCTGGAACCTCAGATGGACCCCCTGGGGAGCTCTTCTGGATAAACAGAGTCCTATTCCTCTGAAACCCAACTCTCTACCCTCCCATACCTCAATGAAATCCAGCACACAAATGCTGAATGGCTTCTCTCTTCCAAATAAAACAGGAAGCATGTTCTTAAAAACTGTTTAGTTTTGTTTCACTTTGAAAACTCCAGCATGGCTATGGAACCTCTTTCTAGAAACATGCATATACAGAGTTTTTCTGGATACCCTCCTAATCCAGCTGAGGACTCCAGATTAGGAGCCCTCTGAGTGACAAGCAAGTTCGTGAGCTGGGACACATCTGGGCCTGAGGCGTGGCTCTGTCATTTACCCAGAGCCGGACCTTGGGAAACCCTTCACCTCTGTACCTGTTCCTTCAGCCATCACATGGGACCTGGAAGACTTGCCTATTCCCCTCAAGGTGTTATAGTGGGGTGTTTCTTGGGTTATTTTGGTACCGGGATCAAACTCGGGACCTTGTGCTTGTGAGGCAGGCAGTGGAACCACTGAGCTAAATCCCTGGCCCAATAGTGGGGTTTTGATGAATGAATATAACCACAGAAAATGTGACACTCTTTATAAAAGAAAAAATTCATCCCCAACATGTGAATTGATAAGGATTTCAAAATCTCACGTTTTGGAAGAGGAAAGTGAGGATTCAGTATTTTCCAAGTGGAAAGTCCAAAGTGGACTCAATGACAGGCTTTGCCGAATTGAATCTAAGTCCTGTTGTAACCGAGGGACAAGCAGATAATAAAATACTGGGGACTGTAGAGCTTTCCAGACCTGGTTGAGCCCTGATGTCACCTTTCGAGAGTCCCTCACCTGCCAGCTCAGCTCTCCTTCCTGTGGGTGACGTCTCAGAGGACCAAAGTGCTCACATGATGAAACTGATTCAGCCGAGAACCTAACCAGTCCTGGTTCAGTCGGCACAGAACTGACCTGAGGAAGGTTTCTGGGGGTGCCAGATGTGCCCCTTCACCTTCCATGTTTCAACAGTATTTCTTCAGGGCTTTCGCATCTGCGTCAGCTCTGCCAGGATGACTTCAGGAAGAGAGTTTGGTGGTACTACCAGGTCTGACTGGTGCAGAGTACCCGAGCCCACATTCTGGGGTGGGGGATTGGGATGAAGGAGCCAGTGCTTCAGCTTCCATTTGCCTTTGACATTTGCCAAGCAGGTAGGGACGGAGGAAGAACTGACCAATTTTTGTCCAAAACCTGGACAGAACTCAACAAAAATCTGTTCCCAGTAGGTGTGTAGAGGTGCTTTCAAAGGTTCAATTGTGTTTACTTCTAAAAGTGGAGCATGACAGCTTGCCATACAAAAGGTATGTCAGCAGCCCGATGTGCCAAAGGTTCGAACGTCATAAAGCTTGGGCAGCCAGGGAGGGAGGGAGGAAGGAAGGAAGGAAGGAATGAAGGCCAACGGAAAATCAGAGCCAGTGAAAAGTTAATGTCAGCAGTTCCCAAATGAGCAGGAAACAGATCCACAGAGAGTGCCCAGAGGGAACACAGCCCAGGAGCCGTACGCCCGCCAGGCACGTCCTCTCGGCTGTGTCTGAGGACTGCAGACTCCTCTGCCCTCTTGGCTAAAACTTCCCTGGAAAGAAACATGTTGCATTCATCCTTCTTCTTTCGGATGAGCAAACAAAACACATTGGCTGTTTGAAGATACTCTGTCACGTTAACAACTGAATTCTCTGAAAATAAATCAGAAGGAAGAATTGTATTGGGCTTTAAGCAGACCTCAGACTGAGGGAGACTTGCACTGTTTTGATTCTCACACCAGCCGGCAAGGCAGATAAAACTGCTTTTATTCATCTCATGTGGGAATGGAACAAAGGCTCGCTGGGTGTCCAAGCCCACGCTGTCCTGTGTCCACTCCCTGGCACTCTCCAAGCCACCAAGCCATGCGCCCACAGCAGAAGAGACGCCCTGAACCAGGGACTCAGGGGAAGAGGAGAGGGGTGGAGATGGCCTGAGTGAGGTCTCCATCATGGGCCAGAAACACCTCAGCGCAATTCAGAGCTGCATGTGTCTCCCGGCCAAGCTGCCCGTACAAAATGAGGCTGAGCAGGGAGAGTTAAGACAGAAAGGAGGCCACGGAGCAGCATGCAGATTCTCCAGGATCTGTGACGCTACATCCTGCAGGATGGGCCTTCGGTGAGAGGTCCAAACCCTGCTTTCCTGACCTTGGACAGGTTTGTTGCCCCTTGAGCTGGGGCTGGTGGTCCACTAGGGCATAGAGAGGGCCTCAAACTCATATTCACTACCATAAAATGAAACACTGCCTGACGTGTACTCAGTACATATCTGCTTTTGAAAAATACAATAAGAGCTTTATGGATATAACTCACATACTATAAAACTCACCTATTTGAAGTGTGCAATTCAGTAGTTTTCACTAAATTCAGAGTTCTGCGACCATTACCATCCAGTGCCTTCAGGGCAACCATTACTGTTCAGTGTAAGAACATTTTCCTCACCCCAAGAAGAAACTCTATATTCATTAGCAGTCACCCCAGTTCCCTCTCACACTAGTTCTGGTAACTACACATCTTTCTATTTCTGTGCGTTCAGCCATTCTGGACATTCCATACAAGTGGAATCATACACAATGTGGCTTTTTGTGTCTGATTACTCTGTTTTCACTTAGCGTATTTCAAACTATTTTAAAATTATCCAATTTTAGTATGTGCTATTACTTCATTCCTTATTTGTGGCTATATAAAATTCCATTGTCTGGATAGAACAAATTTTCTTTATTTACCCATTCATCAGTTCTATACAGTTGGATTGCTTTTACTATTTGGCTATTATGAATTATGGTGCTGTAATACTCATTTATATTTTTGTATAGATATGTGTTTTTGGTCCTCCTGGTGTTTACCTAGGACTAGAATTGCCTAGTCATGTGGGAACTGTTTAAAGTTTTGAGGAACTGCCAAAGTGTTGCCCAAAGTGGCTGCACTGTTGCATAGTTCTTTTTTTTTTTTTTTTTTGGTACTGGGAATCGAACTTGGGTCCTTGCACTTGTGAGGCAGGCGGCGGAACCACTGAGCTAAATCCCCGGCCCTGTTGCATAATTCTTAATTCAAGTAAACGTGTGACTTCTGTGTAAGAGACAGCAACTGGTTCCACTGCTCCCTCAATATTTGCTAGTTTTGGTAGTGTGGTTGAAATTCCCCCAACTTTTCTCCTTAGAGCTATGATGTTGTTTTCTCTATGTTACAAATACACTCAAACAATAGAGTAGCTATTCGCACTTTGTGTGAGTTGATCACTTGGCAGAGGTGAATGGAACACTGGTGGGTCATGCCCGGGGAGAATAATCAGGAAAGGTCTAGGGGCCCCGCCTTGCTGGGGGAAGACTGGCTTGGGGATCGATTGAAATGGTGAAGGACAACTTGGAGAAGACTGTTCTCATGAAAACGAAGCAAGGCTGCGCTGGACACATATACACAACACTGCCAAGGCTGGTGCTGTCTTTCTTGTTGTTCCAGGGCTGAAACTAGAGCTCAACATTTACTCATATTAAATCAATTCAAATTTGATGTAACTTTGTTAAAAGAGTAAATCCAGTAATGTGGAGTTAGTGTCTAACAACTGGCTGTCTGGGTGGACATAAAGCCCTGTTTGAAGCATCTGCTGGTTTCTGTGGTGTAAGTGCTTCTACGCTGCCTGACTTCCAGCTGCAACAGTGTTGGGACTGAACTGCCAGTGGGCATAACTGAGGGTCTTGAGGCAGCAGAGCCTCACTGGTCAAAGTAAAGGATTGGACCAGAGCTCAGAGAACCAGGGTGGGGCAGCTCGTGTGAAGGTGGAACAGGCTGGACGGAGGTGTGAAAGGAAGGGGTAAATACTGAAAGGGGCCAGTCACACACAGGAAGAGTAGCCGAGCATCGAAAGTCCCGTGAGCACAGGGCTGGTCACCCACACCAGGCCTGACAGGTCACATCTGGAGCAAATCTGAGTCTCTCTTCTCAATGCAGACAGCTTTCAGAAGCACAGAAGCCTTCTCCAAAGGTCATGGCCGGGGCTCTGGTGCAGTAAGATAATAGTGCACTCAGCCGTGCCAAGTTGTCTGCTGTTGTGAACAGTGGATGAGCGGAGGCTCATCCGGTCTAACCTGGCCTCCCACGGGCTGCAGTGAAATCAAACACACAAGATAAATAGGCACTTTTCCCTTTCTGTGGTGTGAACCTATGTGGCACAAGCACATTTTCCATCAAGAATTGGTTGTTTGGAGAAGAAGGCTCTAAGCATGTCTGGACCAGGTATTTGCTCCATTTCCTTGCAGAGTCAAGAAAAACCATTTTCTGGACGTTGGGAAGAAAAGGGAGAATGCCAGTCGATGATCATCTTTCAAAAGGTTTCTTCTCATCCAAGGGACTGTGTTTGCATCTGGCCATCCAAGCTCCTCCAGGCAATGGAAACTCACATCTGCAAAGAATTCTGTGATGATCTTGAGTCAAGGTGCCCAGTGGGGAGTTTTAGAGATAGACAGCTACTTCTATAAAATCAAAGCTTTGCCAGCAGCAGGGTCTATGGAAAGCCAACGTGGAGAGTGAAAAAGAAAGACTTTCTGTTCCCCAGTTGGGAAGCATGAGCAGAAGGCCATGGAATGTCAGATATCACAGCTGATGACTCTTTCACAGAATCGAGGGATGTTTTGGTAAAATTGTCCTGAGTAACTGGTTGCTTAGGTGACAGGCCGACACAGTTTCTGCTAACTCAAGGCGATTGGGATCATCTTTTTTCTTTGCCTGCTATACCCTAGGGGAAAGAAATATGTACCTTTTAAGAAAGTGGATATATTTCCTTTGTGAGTGTAATAAAACCAAGAAGATAAGTTTCATAGATTGTGTTTACTTATCTTGATGGGGGGAAAGAAAGGTCAATCTCTTTCCAGAGCAGCCTCCTGATCAATCCAATCTATTAAAGAATAATTGAGCCAGCAACAATCATTTCCATGAAGTATCTACTAATTATGCTGTTCTATAAACAGTTTCTGCATTCAGAAATGCCAATTGCTAAAAATGGGTCATTACTTCACCAAGGGTGCTGCTAGGGTTTTAATTTAACTACTCCCAGATTCAGAAGGTCTAACCCTGAAAAATGAGGGCTGACGCTTCATTTTCCCTTTTCTGACAGTGCTCTAAATCTCACCTCATATATTCTAAAACCTTTGCTTTCCTTCAAATTCAAGTCCTTTGTCTTCTTCCGTGTTACGAATCTTACAAGGTATCCAAAAATACACCATTACCTTAAATGATTCACGAATTCTTTATCTTATTCAGCGAACTCCCAGACAGCTGACAGAACAAGCCCCATGAACCAGCCCTGCTCTAATTCATTCAGGCCTCCATTTTCATCTTTCAAATGAGGAAGCCGGGTTATATATGAGTGAGGATTAGGTTCAGCTGTAACAGAGACTAAAATAGCAGTGTCTTAAATTAACCATAGGTCATTTCTCTCTCCCATAAGTGAAGCCTGGAGGTACATGGTGCAGTGTACATAATATCATAATCATCAAGGACCAGGACTCCTATCATTTTCCTCTGCCATACTCCAAACATATCTTCCACTTCTTGGTTGAAGATGGAAATCTAGCTCAAATGACTGGATCAATATTTTTGCTACTTGTACAAAATGGCACCACCAGAAGTCTTATTCAACATCTCCACTATCCCATTGGATAGCTGCAAGAGAGTCCGGACATCAGTCTGGACATCAAGCCTTTGACAGCTATAAATTGAGGGGGTTCTGTTACTGTGGAGGAAGAGGAGAACAGACACTGGAAGAAGCTAGCTGTCACTAAGACAAATTAGATAAGCGATTTAAACATTACTTCCCCAATACCCCTCAAAGTGTGTAGCTTGGGGGTTACGTGGATTTGGGCTGGGGCAGGGAGTAAGTTTATATAGGATTCTAGAAAACTTCTCAAAATCAGGGCATTTGGACCTCTTCTATTTGGAAGTGCAATTGTATGAGTACTCTGTGCTAACCTATGGTGCCACTGGGGCTTCTGGAAGTACAATTGTGTTATGACATTCCTAATAGGTGACAGTGGTGTACCCTGAAGACTGCTGGCAGCCAACTAGTCAGAACTTCTGGGCCCCAGGAGAAGTGAGGTTGGAGTAGTGCCCTGGGCTAGTCAAGGGGAGCTTGGAGCTGGACACACTGAACTCGTATTAGATGAATTTTCAACACTGACCTCATGAAGCACTGACTGAAGAAACAGCAATTAACCACTGAGACCTGAACTTGGACTAGTAGTAGTAGCATGCTCTACTTTTCTTTCTCAGAGGATTGTGAGCCAAGAGGTGGTTAGAAATTCTCAGCCTTGGTAGCACTGGCATTCTGGCTTGATCATCCTTTGCTGAGTATAACTACAATGTGCATTTTGAGAGGCTCAGCATCATGCCCTGCCTCTCTCCATCAGACTCCTCTGTTGTATTCCTTCGGTGATAACAACTGAAAATGTCTCCAGACATTGCCAAATGTGCCTTGGGCAGAATCGTCCATAGAAGAAAAACTGGGTTAGTCTATATGATGGTGCTCATTTTTGTAAGTTGTTAATAGTTGTATGACTTGGTACCAATGCTTTCATAAATTAGATAGGCAACATACCAAAGCCCTTCACATGTTCATGACCTTGATGTAATAATCCCACTTCTTAGACTCTAGCCCAAGAAAACAATTTGTGAGAGGCTTTCTGAAGGTGTGCATTGTAATACTGTTTTCACTAGAGAAAAGTTGGGAACAAAAAAATGTACACAGTAGGGAAACAAACCCACTAAAATGTGTTTAATGAATCTGTAACATGAGGAGATGCTTATGAAGTGTGATTTAAAAAAAATACAGTGAATGCTGCTGCCGAGTGCATCCAACGGAAAGACAGGGATCTTCAATATAAGAAGCGAGTGACAAACCTTAGCAACGGTGTGTGACGTTTCAGTTCGTCCAGTGCTGTCACTGGGTCGTGAGCTCCAGGTGAGAGAAGGTGTGTTTTGAACAAAGTGTGCCGTAGATCGCGGGGCACAAACGACTGGCCAACGTGAAGCCTGGTCAGTTGTGCTGGAGTTGCGGGATCCTGCACCTCAGGTTCCTGCTTTAAGATGTATCACGGTGGGGGACGAACCTGGGCCTCTGTTGCCGTCCTGAGGCCGCGGCTCAGAGCTCAGTGGAGGCACCCGGGTCTCCTCGCCAGTCCAGACCCAGCGGCGCTTTGACCCTGCGGAGCTGCGCCGGGGGAGTCTGCACCAGGAGCGCGGTGGGGAGCCCTGGGTGCCAGGCCGGCTCCTGGAGCATTTGAGAAATGATGTGCGGGGGAAACGGCTGAGAAATGGGCCAGCGCTTTCACCCTCCGCCACGACTCTGCTCTGGGCCACACGGGTGCTGGAACAGCATTTCCTGTCCAGTACAAACTGACGCCCTGTCCCCACGTCCTCATTCCCCGGATCCGGCAACGCGTGACTCTGGCTCCTCCCCAGAGCCAAAACGACCACAGAAAGTCAACATATTGAATCCACTCAGGACATCAAGGCAGCCATACCTTGTATTTTACTGTAATGAATTTTTTAAAAATTAAATATTCACTAGATTCCTCAATCAGATCTTGTACATACAATGGGATATTATTCAACTTTGAAGAGAAAGGAAATTCTCACACGTGTTACAACATGGATGAACCTTAGGACATTATGCTAGGTGACATAAACCAGTCGCAAAAGACAAATGCTGTGTGATTACATTTATATGAGGTACACAGAACAGGCAAATTCGGAGAGACAGAACATAGGATGGGGTTTCCAGGGGCTGTGAAGAAGGAGGAGGGAATGGAGAGTCAGCTCAGTGTCAGCTGGGGAAGGAGGGGCTATAAAACATGGTCAGAGGTAAAGTCTTTGGAAAGTAAAATTAGTATGAGACATGCTTCAGTCATCTTATCAGGGTATCACATCGTAAAGTAAACACCGAGAAACAAGAAACAAGAGACTCACATAAATCCTTTTTTTTCCTGAAAGAAAAAAAAAATCATGGCTAACATTTTACAAGAGAACTTTCTGGATCTTTAAAAATGTCTCTGAGATGTTGTGGTGTAAAGACTTTTAAATCCCATCCCTTACTCCTTCCTACTCCCTGGGCAATGGATTTACTTCCTGGCTTATACAACAGTCTTCCTTTGATGTCCTAATAGATTTGGGGACACAGGAGGGGCCTCCCAGAAGAACCCTGTTCCCGGGGAGACAGAGGACGCAGGCTGAGCGCAGGGAGACGGTGTGAAGGTGACATGTGTCAGAAGAGGCACAAATGTACAGGCCCCTGGGAGAGGGGTCAGCTGCTGATGCCTGTTTTCAAAGGGTGAGCCAGAAACCACAACAGCTTTACATAGAGCGCAAAGTCAGGTTAAAGTCTAGACAGTGGTGGCCTCAGAGGCGTGGAGGTTACCTTTCTTTCACGCAGAAGCCAGAGGGAGGGAGCCTGGGCCGGCTGGGAAGCTTTTCAGGCCGGGTCCTCGGTCCTGTGGCCTTGCTGTCCCATGTGGCTCTCTGGGACTCTTCACTGCTGGGACTTGACCACCCAGTCTGTGCCGTGTCCTGGGGGAAGAGCCCCACTGCTTCCAGAAACAGGAGTCGGCAAGGCTCTCTGATTCATTTCCCATGGCTGGAAAGTCCAGTAGCCACACTGTCCTACTGGAGGGAAGGGCAGCTGGAGGTCCGGTCTGCTTCCAGGACCTGTGTCCTGGCTGAGGAGGGAACTGAGGCAGGGCCCTTGCAGCTGGCTGGGAGGCTGGCCAAGACACTGTGCTTCCCGGGTTTCCCTGAGCCTCCCCCGGACCCTCTGCCCTCATTCCCTCAATACTTGAAGCTTCCCTGGTTTGTGTTACAGACAAAGGCGCTAGGATTCTGACAGTCGATGTCACTTATCCAAGCGACCCTGGAAATGGCCTCTGAGTTCTCAGAACCGCTGCGGTGTGGTCCCAAATCCCCTTCCACTGTGCCACAGGAATGGGAAGTGCAGTGCGTGGTGCAGGTCTAGCATGGGTCTCCAAGTGCGAGACACGGCCACCTCCCAACCCACGTCTTCTGACCTCCTGCCCCTGCCTTCGTGTGGGAACGGGGTGCATTCTACGGCCCTCCTTTCCCCAGGAGCCTGGAAACCTTGTCTGGGCTCCCGGCCTGTCTGCTCTCGGAGCTGCCCTTTGCACTGTGGAGTGGACGTGGGCCTTAGTGCTGAGCCCACTTTGGAGGAGGACGTATTGTGCTGGGATGTGTGTGATGTTCCCTGCAGGCTCGGGACAAAGAGGGAAGAGGCCCCTGCCACAGACCTGGGTGCCCTCCCGTGCCCCTGCCTGGCACAGACGTCTGCCCTCAAGAGGGAGCCGCCCGGAGAGCACGGGCCCTTCACCGGCTCGATTCTCCCTCGCGGGCTGTGTGGGCTCCTTTCGCATGTTCAAGGAACTTTCTCAGGGATCAGAAAAATTAATGCTTCAGTTGCTGAGGGCGAGGATAAGCCAGAAAAGTAACTTAAGACAGGAACTGCTGGAGTCAGAGTGTTTTATACCAGCTTTTTGTCACTTAGCGATGTCCCAGACATCTTTGTCAGCATCATTGTTCTTAATGACTGAACATGTTCCATTTGGCCCACATTTTTAAGAAATCCTCTATTCTTGGACATTAGGATTCGTTCATTACTCATTAAAAATATATAAACAGGGTCTTAGGGCACATCCTTGATTATTTCCTTGGAACAAATTCCTAGAATTAGAACCCTAGGCAAACGGTTTGTGGAATTTGAGGAGTTTGGGATATATATGGTCAAAGTGATGTGTGGAGAAGTTGTAATGATTCACCCTCTCATCCATCGCCTATTGGAGAGATTCCCTACTTTCTGGTTTATATTAGACACTCTGATTTTCTCTAAAGTTCTGGAGAGCCACTGGGATACTGGGCTCACTGCAGTCCTAATCTGCCCTGCGTGGAAACCTTTCTTTCCCTGCTACTCCAACAGAGAACTTGGGGCTGAGAGCTGCGGAAAGCGGAGCAGTTCAGATGGGCCCGTGATCCGCACAGCCCCTCGCTCCCATCGGCCCCCACGCACATCTTGCCCACCAAACAGCTCTGCGGTCTGTGACCGGGCCGGGAGCAGTGCTGACCTAGATGGCGAGCTTCCGTCACATCGCCAGCCCTTCCAACCATCTGGTCCTCGAGAAGCAGGTTCCCTGCTCAGTTGGAATCGTCACCGCTCGGCTAACTTTCTTCTTGCCAGTTTCCTAATGAAAATATTCCCTGCCTTGCTCTTTACGCCAAAAAGAAGAGATGGATATCTTTTGTTCTCCCCCAGCACTGAAGTGAATCCAAGCACTTTCCACAGAGCTATATCCACAGTCTTTTTTGGTTTTGATTTTGAGACAAAGTCTCACTAAGTGGCTAAGTTGCCCAGGTTGGATTTGAACTTGGGCTCCTCCTGCCTCAGCCTCCCAGAGAGCTTGGATTATAGGCATGTACCATCACATCTGGTTGGGCTTGATATATTTTTAATTGATAGCAAAGTAGCTTATTTTTTTAAAGTCCTGACAAAGGGAGAGAAGGGAAGAGAAACCAGATTCCCATGGTCACTAGGATGGAGGCCTGAGTTGCCTACGTGCTCCTGAGCTTATTTAAATATTTAAAATATTTGTGGCTCGGAGGAAATGCCAATTATCTTCAAAAAGGAGATTCTGCTCTGGGCTACGAGTGCTTTTCCACATTCTCAGGATTGAAGCAGACTGTTCTTCTGAGATCGTGGGCTATTTTTATCTCCAACAACCCAGAGCACATGCACCTGTTTGCACGTCCTCTGTGTGCTAGGGCCTCTGCAGCCCTCGCGTCAGAGGCAGAGCGAGGGCGGGAGACTCTGGCGCCTTAGCACCTGTGTGGACCTGCACAGTGGAGGGAGAAAGGCCGGCTTCTTAGTGACCTCTTTTCTTATACGGTATTTTGGGGTACTGAAATCAATCGTGCCAAACAATGTAGACCTATTTTTAGACCCCCGTGATAGCCACATTGTCTCATGGTCTCTATTCTTTGCTCAGCCATTTATTTAATCTTAAAAGCATCTTCGCTGGGGCCCCTCTGGGCCAGAGCTGTATTCTGAGTACCAGGGAAGTCGTCACAGCAGAACCCAGGCCAGTGCTGTGACCGACCAGCTGTCATGAAGGAGGCCCTGCACTTTGTGTGCCTCAGTTTACCCACCTTGGGACAAGACACTGTGCTCATTGTCCCATGGAAGCGCTAATTTCCCTGCCCATGGGAGTACCCTGCCCAACCCGGGCTGGCCTTTTGTATGTCCTTTAGGAAAACTGCCTACTGGGCTCCTTACCTCATTTTTAAATCGAATTGTTTACTTTTTTGCTACTGACTTATGAGTTTCTTATCTATTTGGGATTTTAGCTCCTCACGAGAGACATGGTTTGCAAATCTTTTCTCCAAATCCATAGGTTGTCTTTCATTGCACGGACTGTTTCTTTTGCTGTGCGGAAGCTGTGTGGGGGTCCTGCGTGGCCCATGGTGGGTGTCCCATGCCACACGGTCACTCCGGAAGTCAGGCTGCTGAAGCCTGCATGGAATGGTCCAGCCGGCTGGGGGCAGGCATGGGTAGCTGGGGTCTCCCGTCATGCCGTCCAGAGCGTAGGCTGTGTGCTCGTTTTGCATGGTAGTTACGAAAGCTTTAAAATGTGCACAGCACAAATGGAAAAGGGGAACAGAAACTCAGGCAGCCTCATCTAACTCTGCCCCAGGCTCCATGACCCTCCAGTTACCACACGCCCTGGCATTTCATCAGAATGTGCCTCTGTAATCGATAAGGACCCTTTAGAAATGTAGCCACCACGCTTTCAACCACCTAACACAATTAGCAGTTATTCCTTGATATTAGATGCATTCTCTTAAAGATGCCTCTCTGGGTTGCTTTCTTCTAGGTCAAGGTGAAATAAGACTCATGGTTCTCATTCAATTACCGAGTCTCTTAAGTCTGTTATTCCTCAGTTCCCACTCTTGACTACATCCAACTAAAAAGCTTTTGCACAGCAAAGGAAACAACCAACAAATGCAAGCTATGGATGTGGAAAAAAGATGCATATACAAATGCATACCTATATACATAAATATCATGTTGCATACCTTAAACATCTTAATATGTATATCAAGACATGGTGTTGCACATAGTAAATGTACATTTTTATTTAAAAAGAACAGCTCCCAGTCTTTTTCTTCTCTTATTTTCCATGCCATTGATTTGTTGAAGAAACAAACGAGGTCATTTGTCTTCTGAGGGTCCCACATCCCAGATGGGGTTGATTGCTTCTTTGTAGTATTTGTTCTTCAGTCCTCTGTATTTTCTACAAACTAGCAAGAGCTCAAGGCTTGATTAGCTTCAGGATCAATTTCTCTGAGGCCAGCCTATGCCATGGTTTCACATGCCATAGCCTCCAGAAGCACGTGGCCCAGGCATCTCCTTACGGCAACAGATCGGGGGTTTAGTTGGTGGCAACCCCACCGCTCTCATATAAGGCTCTGGCTCAACATTTTCCCTAAGATTTTTAGCCTCCGGTAATGATTGTTTCCTAAATCCGTATTCACCAAGGGTTCTGTATGGAATGTTATCATTTATTCCTTCTGCATTTAATGGTGGAAATTTTTCCATCGAGAAACTTCCCCCAACAACAATTCCTTTACTCAGAATATGGTTATGCAGACCAAAAGGCAGAATAAATGTCACTGTTTCTCTTTATTTACCAAATTTCGGAGCCATGATTTAAAATCTTGGCAACATCTAGCAGAGAACCATAATCTTTTCTTACATATTTTGAGCTCAGGGAATTTATGCAGTTGATGTGTTTGAATCTACTCTTCCATTAGTTTATTGCTTTTGCTGAAACGTTCTAGTCTCCTGGAGCAGACACCTTCGAGCTGACCTCTGGGTCCCTTTGATGTGACCTCATTCTCTTTCAGCATCTCCCTTCTGGCATTAGCTGTCCGGGTTTGTCTTGGCCAACTCTAACCCACCCGGGGGATCACTCATTTCTCTGAGGACTCCACCTCTTCCCCTGGGAAGTGATACTTAGAGACCACAATCTGGTGACTGGTTTCCACCAGGCCATTTCAATGGAGAGAGATGCAAAGAAATATTTTCTAAAAAGAAAAACTATTAAATAACAGGATTTCACTTAAGCATGAGGCTCTCCTCTAATTTATCCAGCCAATCCCTGTGGTGTGGTTATTCGGCAAAGGGCCATCTCCTCCAGGCTCAAAGTATAACATCTGCTTTCATATCCTTTCTATCCTTTTTCTTCACTCATTGCTGGCAATGTAATAACTGCTCAATAAACATATGTGGGACAAGGGGATGCTTGAATGTGTGAAATTCCAGCCTCCTCTGACCCAGCCACAATGCACCAGGTGACAAGACAGAGTGCTGTCCCTATGTGCGTTTGAAGCCATTGCCCCAGGGCTTGTTTGCACTGGGAGGATGGAGGGTTGTAGTGACATGGATTACTGGCCTCGATTCTGCACTCCCATGCAATCCTGCATGACAGGATTATACATCTTGGTCAGTGAGCAGTGTTCTCCCTCCCACAGTGGGCAAAGTGTGCTGTCCCACCCCATGGGTGTGGGGCTTGGCCACATGACCATTCTGCCGGCCGCATGTGAGCAGGTGTGGAGTGAGCCGAGGACTTTGATGGAGTGTTGGGGTTTGGCTTGGGATTTTGAGCCTCCTGCATCAACCATGAACAGCATGGCCTGGATAGTCACTGTACTTTCTGCCTGGGCCCAGAACGAATGCAAGTGAGGCTGACAGGAACATACCCTTCTATATCATCAATCCTATCCACCCTCAACATGCAGCAGAGCCACTAGCTGGGCCCAGCCTAAGCCAGTGAGCAAAAATAAACTTGTTGGCCCATGCTTATGGGAAGAAACACTCATCTGATAGCCATTGGTTTGGGGGGGGGTCATTTGTTAGGCAGCATTATCAAGGCAGGTGCTGTCTGATACATTGAATGACGATCAATGAAAATCAAGGAAGCAGGAGCCTTCGTGATTTGAGCATCTCCAAGGTTCACTCTAGCATCCAGGGTGATGCTAAAGAAGTTCCCTTTCATCTCTTGCTGTTCTCTGTCCAACCCCAGGCTGTCAACCTCTCTACAGGAAAGAAAGCCATCCAGACAAGAAGCAGAGGGCAGGGGACTCGAACCCCCTGTTCCGACTCCAGAGCGTGAAGTCCTAGCCACTACTCTACCCCCCGGGAGGGGCAAGTGCTCTACATTTACCGCTTTTCTGTTTCTAGAGTCCCTGTATCATCACCTCCCCATCTTGCTCACCCTTTCCCAGTGTGGAGGACCAGCACCACCAGTCACTGGGTCATGGAGTTGCCACTGGGGAGAAAGACAGCCAACCTGGGCCCGGGGTCCGATCTCGGCCGGCCTTCTCTGCTCTCCTGCGGGCGTGAGATGTGTGAGACAGGGATGGTGTCAGAAGCAGCGGTATCACATTGATCAGAGTTTACCCTTGGCAATGGCCCTTCCTTTTGACCTAAAACCTTCCGGCTGGGCTGCGAGTGCTGCATACCTCCTAGTGCCACGGGTCCAAGGAGTTAAAATCACCCAGTAAGAATGAGATCCCATGTTCAGGCTCCACCCAGTCTCTATAATGAACTTCCTGTTTCCTTAAGTGGCTTCCTTCCTGTCCCTTCTCGGCTACAACCTTTGCCGTGGTTTGGATCCGGAGCTTCCTCCAAGAGCCTCCCACTCAGAGTGGGCTTTCAGAAGGTGATGGCATCCTGGGGACGCTGAACTCAGCAGTGGATTCATCCCTGGTGTGTTCACAGCTGACTTGCTGCTAGCAGCCTGGAAGGGTTCATCGCCCTTCCTGCTCATCCCTGAACTCCCTCTCAGCTTCCTGTCAGCCTCCCTTCAGCAGCTGTCCTCCACCATGCCTCCCTGCCATACTGTCCTACTTTGGAGCCATAGACTGAAGCCATGAGCTTAAAATAAAGCTCTCCACCTTTAAATTTTGGTTGTTGGGTATTTTGTCCCGTCTACAAGGAGTGACTAAGACAATCTTCCTCATGAGACAAGATGATTTTTCCCAGCCCCACCTCCCTTGTCCCTGCCTCCTGGGATAGGAGTCTCTCAGCAGAATCACCCATTGAAGCCACACCATCCAAGCGAGTCAAGATAGCAAGAGGAAGGTGCTGCCTTCTGACGTCTTGGAAAGTCCTAAACCTGAGGGCTCACCTCCACCCCGAGTGACACTGGCCAGGTCCTGGCACAAGGACTTTCATGGTGGCATGGAAAGACTGAAGAGGGGAACCCTAGAGGAGAGAGGCTGTGTATGGGAATAGGGAAGTCTCTCCCGCCTGCCTCTGGCTGCCATGTGAGTGTTGCTGCAAGCCACAGGCCCCACAATGACCAGGGGGAAAGGACCAGCAGAGCCCCCACAGTCATGTGGACACAAGACACAGAGACTGAGCGGCTGTCCTGAGGCTGTCCTGGGAAAAGTGGCTGGGCTGGGCCTTGAACCCATGGATGCTGCCTTCCTCTTGGGGTCCTTCCTTCCCCAGAGAGCGCCATCTCCCTTCTTCCAACCCCATGACCCTTCCCCCAAGAACTGAGTTGAGAGCAGTCACACACGCCTCCCTGGAGCCCACAGCCCCAGGGACACTGCTGGCTGTGGCTCAGGGCGGAGCAGAGCTTTCTGAGGCCTCGTTCCCTGCTCTCGAAGCGAAGCTTCCTGTACTGCGGTGCCCCTTGGGACCCTCCCTTGTTGCTATTGGTGTTGCAGTTTGGTTTTTCCTTTTTGATTTAAAAATTTTGCTCTCCCCAATCCCAAGAGTCCTGCACTCATTTGAGAGTATTACCGAAATAAGGAAAGCACGAAGGAAAAGAGAAAACTGCTCTGGTCTCCTGCCACCCTGAGTCACAGTGAGGAGCTGGCTTCCCTTTTGTCTTGTCACCTCCTTGGCCCCCGGCCGGGCCCCTGCTGTCCAGGCTCTGTCCCCTCTCCCTCCCTCGGCTGGCTCCGCCTCTGGCGCACTCTTGACAGCACCCCGCCCACTGCTTTTGTAAACAGCCCCTCCCAGGTCGTCCGCTCTGAGCACACATCTCTCTTCTGCTGGGAACCAGCCCGCATCCTGGCCTGGCTGCCATTTTGAGGCCTTTCTCTCGAAGCCCCCACTGCCGCGAGAGCCTTTCTGGGGTTCTGTGAGTGGTCTCCACCCCTCCCAAAAGTGGGGCTGCTGCTGCTCCCGGCCCTCCGTGACAGCCAGCCCTTGAGTACCAGAATTATCTTCAGAAGGTTGCAGGCGAACAGGAAGCTGGGAAGGAGAGAAGAGCCGAGGCTTTGTGCAGAACGTGTCGGCTCAGACTGCCACTTGTGGCTGGCTGAAGCTTTGGTGAGCGCCCTGACCCCAAGCCTTCCCTGAGCTCCCACCCTGGCTAAGGCCTCCCTCCCTCCATGCTACTTCAAGGTTTGATGACAGAGTGTCCTGTTGCAGGTCTCTTCACCCCAGCCTGGGCCTGGTGCGTGGTAAGTGCTCCATAATCAAGTTGAACATTACACATTTGGGCCCCTTCCAGGACCAAGCTTCCCCCAGGAGACCCACTTCCAGGGCTCTGTCCACTTGGAAGGACTCTTGATTTGAATAAACAGCCACCTCCTCTGTGAGTACCGCAGACATTAGGCTCTCTGTCCCCATCCCACAGGTGAGGGTGGGGTGAGCAGAGGTAGGCCTTGCTCCAGGGACCTTCGTAGGAATGTTGATGCAGAGTATTGTAGGAAGACAGAGCAGGAACAACTTTAGTCTTCTGGGGTCACTTCTGCATCGATCTACATTATTGGACTTTACCTTTTAAAGTGGGGCCTGAGGAGTTTATGCATTCATGAAATGTTTGAGACCTCCTTCCCAGAGGCTTTAAATATCCTATTCCCAGCCAGGCGTGGTAGTGCACACCTGTAATCCCAGTGCTCGGGAGGCAGGGGAAGGAGGATCATCACGAGTTCAAGGCCGGCCTGGGCTACACAGCAAGACTCTGTCTCCAAAAAAAAAAATGTTCTATTCCCGTCTAGGGGAAAATAAAAATATGTCTATCTGCATAAAAGTCACTGGCACAATACAGCAAACTAATGAAGTGGTGGCTTCCAGAGGTTGTGAAGACCTAACCTAATGTCCCTAACTGAATGTCCACCATGACCCTAACCGAATGTTCACCATGGGGCCACCTTAGTTATTCTTTCATTATGATTTTGACTTTGGAAACGTAGGGGTTTATAACCTATTCAAAAAGAAATATTACATTTTTAAAGTTTCCCTGGTGAGAGCAATAACCCTCAAACTCATTTTAAACTTCAGCTCACGAGAGTGTGACTGAGAACCTCGTCCATGTGTGATGCCATCACCTTCCAATGGGAGGAAAGAGCCCTGTTGGCAATAACAAGGTGGCACCATGGACACTTTTCCTAGGGAAGGGCTGGTATCAGGTCAACATCTGCTTCTGCATGAGGGGAGCTGGCGACTCCTATTTGAACTACAATGCACGATCGTCTTTCAACATATTTATTAGAGAATCACGTAGCTATTAGAGAATCCCAGACTCCTGATACCAATGAGGTAGGCACAGAAAACTAACCGCCATCCAGGAGACCAGAGAGCCTGCAGAGGACTCCACACGGCAAGCGAGCAAACCTGCCTCCTCCTCCACCTGGCTCCAGCCCTCCCCAGCTCCAGACAGGAACTTGGTCTCCGGGTGCTGCCTGGGGGATGGGACTGGGGTAGAACACACAGAATTAAAGCGTTCGGGTCACACACTACTTTGAGTTCACAAATTCCACATCCAGCCATCCTTAATGATCCTCTGAATAAGTTACTAGTTACTCAGCTCTCCACTCACATAGCCGTGGGAGGGTGCCGTGGCATCGTGCAGAAAACCAGAAGGCTCTGCGAGTCTGGAGAGTGCCTGGCATCGGAGAGAGGAACTTGGGGTTCCGCCAGCGGCTCCCTAGCCTGCTTTGAGCATGACGATCAGCACTGGCCACCCTGCTCGAAGCACCCAGAGCCTGGAGGTTTGCTGTGGGAAACCCAAGGCTGCTTCTGCCAGGGACACAGTGCTGCAGTGAGGAAAGTCCTCCAAACAGGGCTCCGGCGTCTGGACTCCTCACCCTGTGGGCTGCACACACTCAGGGAAAGCCTCTCCTAAAGGCTCACAAGTGTCGGGCTGCTCTACCCTCCCTGTACGTCTCCCACGGTGGCTCCCAGGGCAAAGCCACACTGAGCTCATGCAGTGACCTCGCAGGCCGGAGCCTCCCTCGGTTTACCACTCTCCAGCCATCCCACCTCGTATCCCAGGCGCATCCTGGCAGCTGCCCCATTTTGCCTGCCTCTTAGGTCTGAGTCCTAAATGATGTTCGCCCTCTGGACCTGAGGACCCTCTTGGGCTCCCCCAGCTTGGGCCATCTGTCATTTGTCATTTGTCCCCGCTTTCAGGTTCTTCCTCATTTGTCAATTTCAGGTAGCCTCACACCTCACCCACCTGCCAGCTTGGACCAGAGGGACAGTGAGAGGTGGTCGAATGAAATCCCCTCTCCTGAGTCCAAATGTCCGTGCTCTAGGCTGCTCCCGTCAGACAGTGGGGACACGGAGGGACAGGTCGGCGTCAGCCGTGTGCTATGGATCTGCACTTTCTTTTTTTCTTTCTCTCTTTCTCTCTTTCTCTCTCTCTCGCTTTCTTGTGGCACTTGAGAATTGAGTACAGACATTTGCACTATGCTACATTCCTGGCATTTTATATTTTATTTTAGACAGGATCTCACTAAGTCACTCAATTGCCCAGGCTGGGCTTGAACTTGTAAACCTCCCGCCCGAGCCTGCCAGAGTGCTGGGATTACAGGTATTCGTCACTGCACCAGGGTTGTGGATCTGTACTTCTTAGGAATTCAGAAGAGTTATGAATTCTAGTTTGGTAGCCCTGCTAGGTGAACCTTGAATTATTTCCGTATCACTTGGTGTGGCCATTTTCCCACTACTTTGACCACCTACGCCCCTGCCCAGAGCCCCTGGAGCCCCCTCCCAACCCTGCAATATAAGGGCCCAAGCCAGCTCTGGAGATGGGCCTGGGACGAGATCTGCATGGGTCTCCTGGCCAGCACCCTTTCTGACATCACTACCTGGACCACAAGCTGTTATAAACCTTGACCATAAACCTTGTGCTCGTGAGTCCTGGCCCTAGAAATTTCCATAGAAAAAATGAAAAAGATAAAAAGCCAGACACACGATTCCCATGCTACATATTCCCAGCCCACAGCCTCTCCTCTTCTAAGGCCATCCTGGAGATGTGAAGGTCGGTTTGCAACAAGCAGGTGATTTCCTAAGTCGCTCTTTGCCAAATCCCCAGAGGTCCTCCTGTGCTGGGTGCGAAGGAAGCCCAGATTATTATTAGGTGTGTGGTCAGCGTCGGGCTCGGTGAGAGGCTGACGCAGCACGATGCCAGCCCAGGCGGCACGGGGACAGGGCCCCGCAGCCCTTCTGCAAAAGAAGCAAGTAGACGTTGCTTTTCTCTTCCTCTCCAAGGACCTGGTTTCCCCATCTGGAGAATGGAGGTGGTGAGAATGACCTTCTCTATTTATTCGTGTGCTGGATTTTGAGAAAAGTAAGAAAGGGCTCCTCAGGAGGAAGGGGGGAGCCCTGCAGGCTGGGGCCGGGAGACTCAGCCTCTTCCTGTAGAAGGTCTGCAGCAGTGCTGGCCTTGCTGTCCCTCCGGCCCCAGGGAGTGTGGCCTGCATGGGACAGGAGAGGCTGGGGGCCAAGATCTGATTCTGCCCTGGCAGCTGTTTCAGATGCTCAGAGGAAGAGGACCCAAGGCAAGCAGTCAAGCTCTTGGGAAAGTGGAGGACTGTTGCTCCGGAGACTGCTTCCTGGGAGGGGGACACGTGCATGTCCCACCCTTCCTGTGGGGGTGACGGTGGTGACTTCCTTTCCCTTTCCAGTGCAGGCTCCGGAGGCGCTGGGGGCCTGAGGCTGGGGAGAACGGCAAGACTGGAGCTGTCTGGGTCCTGGGTTTGGGAAGAGACTCTTGGGGAAGGAGGAAGGTGGTGGTGGGCCTCTCGTGCTAACATGACCCCTGAAGCATTCCAGGCCACATCGTCCGCTCTGACCAGGGACGCCTTAGGAGGGCGTGGGGGTGGGATCCCAGGGAAAGCCACCAAGCTCAGGTGAAGCTGGAGGGAGCAGTGCAGATTCAGGGGGCTCCGAGGACCGTGGAGAGTGAACCAAGCCCTGAATATGCTCCTTTTTTTTAGGAGAGAAGCCCCCCCAGCTAAGGTCCCCTTCCACCTGCTTTTAGGATATGGAGCCGAACCTGCATCTTTAGTGTTACTTCCCTGTGGAATAACCCCAGGTAGGGCTGATCCAGCCCAGGCACCCTGGCAGGGCTTGGTGGGTGCAACTCCTGAGTCCCACGACCACTGGGGAGGTGGCTGGGCCCTGACACTGCTCTGTGAAGAGCTAGGCACAGAAAGGCGAGGTGACTCATCCCCAGGGTCACACAGCCAGCGAGAAGCGGCCTGGATTCCAAGAAGCCTGGTGCCCAAGCTTCTGCTCTTGACCTCTGACCTGGTATTTTAAAAATAAACTTTATTTCTTAGAATAAATTTATAGAGACTTAAGAAGAGGGTGATAAGGGTCCCCGTATACTGCACATCTGGCTTCCCCTATTAGAAACACCTTACACTAGTGCACACTTTTGTTAAAATTAACGATGCAGTGTTAATATTACCTGATGTCCACGGCTCATTTGTTCCTTAGTTTTTACCGCACGTCTTTTTCTGTTGCCAGACCCCACCCAAGATACCACAGACACAGCCACCATATCTCCTCTCTCTGTCTAAGTTTCCTTGTTTCTGGCGGCCTTGACGGTGTGGAGAGTGATGGTCAGGAGTTGGCATGTCTGCTGCCTTTTTTCTGAGGGCTGTATTCGTTCTGCTGTGGCAGAATTCCACACGAGTTTTGCTGCTTTCTTTTTCCCTTTTGTTTCACCGTGGAAGGAGGGTGAGACTGCTACATCTGCCTGGTCAGCTTCCAGTGTAAAAGAGCAGTCCAGCGCAGCTGTGCTGCTGGCGGCAGCTGGGGCCTGGGTCTGTGCTGGCCGCGTTTCAGCCCACCCTGCTCTTCCCTGGGAAGACTGGGGCCCTTGGGAGCTTGGCCCTTAGGGCTCTGCCCGCTCCTCCACCCGCTTCCTGGGCCAACCCCTCATCATGCCTTTGTCTTTGCTATGTCACTGCACCGCCAGCTGCCTCCCAGCTCTGGACCCCGCTCAGTCTCTGTGGCTGCCGGAGTCCGTAGTCTCCGCAGATGCGGCTGTGCTGTCCTGACCAGTTGGCCTGCGTGTGCCGCCACCCAGCTCTAGACCACACCCTCCGAGACTGCAGACACTTCCCTTGCTCTGCCCAGGGAGAGCGCAGATCTGAAAGATGCCTGCATGTGGGAGAGGGGCCGAAGACGTGGTCTTGTGATTATAAAGATACACGCGACCTTTTAAAGCCATAGCCACAGAGAGGCAAGGAGCCTGCAGATGGGAGCGCATTTGAAAAGTGGCTGTGGGCTCCAGGTTTGAAAGTATTTTAGGGAAAAGAACTAGAGGGAGCCGAGTCTGGCCTTCGCCCCCACCCACGTGGAGCCAGCTCAGAGCCTCAGCAAACCCCAATTATCACCTGTTGCTTGGAGAATGAGTGGAATACGAAGACCCCTGGGAGGGCAAAGCCTGCTTTGCTCCTGCCCACCCCTTGCGTTCACCCTTTGATCAGATAGCAGCAGCCTCAGGGCTCACGTCCCTGCCTCTGAGCTGAACCAGCAGTGAGCGCCTCTTCACCTTTGCCACATCTGCATGCTTGGCCTGAGGCTCCACGGACTCGGCCACCATCTGGGAAGGAGGATCCCGCCTGGCCCCAGCTTTGGGCTCGGTGTAGGATGGCAGCGGAGGTGACACACAGGGCTCTGAGATGCACTTGCATGTCCTGCTGGACCTCCACCGTCACCTTGCGGAGACCGTGCCCAGCCAGCTTGTGGTGCTGAGAGGACCAGGCAGGAGGGACAGATCTGGGCCCAAAGTGCAGCCTGGACCTCCACCTGCTGGCCCAGCCGGGATGAGCCACACCTAGCCTGGGCCGTGCGGGGCCTGGAGGCTCTCGCAGGCTGCTGAGGTCTGGGCGGGTACCCAGCAGGGCAGCACCGCTGATAGCAGCCTCCCCGCCCAGGCTCTTGGGAACCTGCAGGGCAGCTGGGTTCTGGGAAGAGGACTCGTGTCCAGCCCTGTCCCAGGGGACCTTTCCCTCCTCTGTGAGCTGTGACATCAGTCACCATGACTCACCTGCCCTGGAAAGGTTCCTGTATTAGTAATCAGTCACTAGTGCTCACCTGGGGCAGAAGGTAGTTAGGGTTACAGCTGTCTGTGTCTTAGGAGACCCAAGGTGGTTATACCCATTTGCCAAAGCAAAAATAAAAATTCACATGAGGGTTGCAGGCTCCCCAGGATTGGGCCGGGCAGAAGTAACGTCTGCATATGTCTCTATATGTGTTTCAATTTCTGTGACTTTTTTAAACTGTGAAAGGGATACACATCAATTGTAGAAAATAGGAAAACTCAGAAAGCATTAAAAATTTTCCATACTACATAGCAGGTTTTTTTTAACTGATCTCTGTGTTGTTTTAATGGATATATATTTAATAGGTATTTTTAAAGTTAGAATCACGATACATATAGAAAAACTTCCCATGGCATTTAAAATCTTTAAAGACATAGTTTTTAATGCATAGCTTTATGTCCTATGGACTAATTCTAAATTGTTTCGCATTCTTTATTTTGTACAGGTAGGTGGTTTACAATTTTTTTACTACGAAGAACAATATTTTGGTGAACATATGGGTTGAAATAGGCAGTAATTTATGTGCTTGGTGTGTGGCACATGGTATAATCATAGTATAAATATTTGCCTACATCCCTGATAATTTCCTTAGCATAAACTTCTCTGGGCAAATGGGTTTTAATACGTAAACAGGTTTTGTTGCCTATGTTTGAATTGCTTTCCTGGAGGACATCACAACTTGTGATACCAATGACATCTCACAGCCTCCTCGTAGATCTTGAGTATTCTCTACATAAAGCATTGCTAATTTAATAGGCAAAAAGTAGCATTTCATTGTTGCCCTGTTGATTGCTATGAGACTAAAACTTCCTGCATAATAATTAACCACCAGGACAACAGAAGTGTGTTTGCGTCAGGGCCTGGAATAGTGTATAGTTCTGAAAGAAGGAAGAAAGAAAGAAAGAAAGAAAGAAAGAAAGAAAGAAAGAAAGAAAGAAAGAAAGAGGGAAAGAGAGAAAGAAAGATAGAAAGAGAGAGAGAGAGAAAGAAAGGAAGAAAGAAAGAAAGAAAGGGAGGGAAAGAGAGAAAGAAGATAGAAAGAGAGAGAAAAAAAGAAAGAAAGAAAGGGAAAGAGGGAGGGAAAGAGAGAGAAAGAAAGATAGAAAGAAAGGGAAAGAGGGAAGGAAAGAGAAAGAAAGAGAGAGAATGAAAGAAAGAAAGGGAAAGAGGGAGGGAAAGAGAGAGAAAGAAAGATAGAAAGA
>NW_004624730.1:76747576-76773645 GCF_000247695.1 Heterocephalus glaber
CCACCCATGCATCCACCCACCCATCCACCCACCCACCCATCCATCCATCCACCTACCCATCCATCCACCCACCCATCCATCCACCCACCCATCCATTCACCCATCCACCCATCTATCCACCCATCCACCCACCCACCCTGTCCTCCACAAAGCAGTGGTTTAAACAACAATCGAGTGTTTTTTCCTGATGTCTGTGGGCCAGGCATTCGAGGGCACAAGTGAGGAGCCACACACGAGGTGGTGGCAGCTCAGGTTCCTCATGAGGTCAAGGTCAAACTTTGGTGGGGCTGACCCAGAGCTGGAGGACCGGCTTCCAGATGGCTCACTCCCAGGACTGTGGGCAAGAGCTCTTGTTAACTTCCTGGGGCCCTCTCTCAGGGCAGCTTGAGAGTTCTCAGAATGTGGGAGCTGGTGTCGCCTTGAGAAAGCAACTCAGGAGACCAAAGCTGGGGCCACAGTGCCCTCAATGATGTGGCCCAGCTCTCTGCCTACTTAGGCACACTGACAGCCCTCACCTGACACAGGAAGCGCCTCCATGGGGATATGGCCACCAGCAGGGGAGGATGCTTGGGGAAGGAGGAACATTTTTGGAGATTGGACCACAAGTAGCTGGGATAATTCTTAGAGATCATCTGTTTCAAAATCCTTCTGTAGTAGCTGAAAACCCAGAGATCAGAAAGGTTAAGCAACCCGCTTCAGGCTGCTCAGTGACTCATTTGTTCCTATTCCATGACCCAGTACTCAGCAGCACTGGAAAAGAAAGCCCATCCTGCGAGGCCGTGTGAGAACTGCAGCCAAGGCCATGCAGCATCACTGTGCTGATGAAGAGGAAGTCGAGGGTGAGGCTTCACACTGTGAATGCGCAGCAGAGCTGAATGCAGGTGCTCATCCACTCACTCGGAGCAACTTATGGAGTGCTTACCGCCTACTGGGCCCCGGGCAAGGCGCGGAGAGTGTGATTCTGCTCTCCTGGTCCCATCCCCGGTGGGGAAAGCAGATGCGAGTGGTGGAGTTCCACCCACAGAGGAACACTGCCAGGCCGACAGTGGCTTGGAAGAGGGTATTGAAGCCCCATGCGAGCATAGAGCACTGGGCTTATGCAGCCAGCCAGCGTCTCCAGGCAAGCGTTTATCGCCTGACAGCCGGGGAGTGTTTGCCATCTCCTGGATAACATGTCTGCTCACGATTTGTTTTTTTTCAGATATTGTGTTTCCACCTCCAGAAGTTCTGTTTGAGTTTTCTTTTGTGTCTTGTATTCCTCTCATAATAGAGTTCATGTTTCCTTGAACATCCTGAAGTACATTTATTTATGACAGCTATTAGAGCTCTTCTACCATCCTCGGCTGCTAGTTTCCCCATTTCTGGGCCTTTTTCCAGTTTTACTTCCTCTCGGCTATGAGTCAAATGTCCCTGCAGCTTTGTACACCTGGCAATTTTCTACTGGATGCCAGATAATGGGAATTGTTGTAGGTGTTGGATTTTGTTTTATTCTTTTAAAGAGTGCTGAGCTATGGCCTGGCCCTTGATTACTTGGAAACAGCTTGGTCCTTTCAGGGCTTCTTTTAAAGCTTTGCCATGATAGGTCCAGAAGACCCCTAGTCTGAGCTAATTTAGCACTGTCATTGAGGTAATGAAGTTGCTGCCCGTGCAGTACCAGGTCTTTTCCAGTTCTCTGGCGAGAATACCAATTACTCTGGATCCTGTAAGGATGCTAGGGACACCCTGTGCCCTTTTCTCAGGTAGTTCTTTTCCCTGCCTTGAGGAATTTCTTCACATGCAGAGAGCAAGCTGAGGCTCTTACCTGGCAGGACCTGGAGCCCCGCCCTACAGCCAATTCTCAGGTGCTCTCCCAGGAAGCCTTGGCCTCTCAGAACTGAGCTCTGGTTCTCAGCTCTGCAAGGCCCCAGGCTTCACGTGGGCTCTCTGCGTGCTGAGCTGGTGGCTTTGTGGCACTGTCCGTGTCCTTCTCCCACCGATCACAGCCCTGCTTTGGCTGGCAGTGCTGAAAACTGCTTCTTCATGTGCTTGTCTGGTTTCCCTGTTTAAGGGTATAGATCTCATCCCTATAGCAGCATGATGACATAGTTTTCCTTTTTTAGAAATTTTAAACAGCTTTATCCAAGTGTAACTGATATACTAAACTGCACACATTTAAAGTGTAAAATTAGGTTCTGACATATGCATGTATACAGAAAACCATCATAAAATGCAGAAGAGCAAACATCTCCCCCACCCCAAGACTCTGTTCCTCTTCAGAATCTCACCTCCTGGCTCCCTGTACCCCTCTTCTCGAGACAACCAGTAATCTGCTTTCAGTCACAACAGATTCCTTTTTAATGTTTATATAAATGGAATCGTACCGTGTTGTTCCTTTGTGTCTGGTTTTGTCACTCGGTATGATTACTTTTTAACTCATGTGTGTTTCTCCCTTTCTCATTGCTGAGTAGCATGCCACGGTACACACACACCACGGTTTGTTTAGTCATTTTGTTGATACCGTATTTATTTATTAATTACTGATGTGTATTTGGGTTGTTTCTGCTTTTTGCTTATTACAACTAACGCAGCCACGCACATTCACATAAAGGTTCTTGAGAACCTATGCTTGTTTGTTCTTGGGTTAAACACCCAGGAAGGCCATGTCTGGGCCGTATGGTGGGTATGCATGTGTAACTTCTGAGGAACCTGCCAAACTTTCCCGGTGGGAGCTGCTTTAGAGCCAGTTTTTATTTGTGTTTAGATCCATGTGGCAGCCTGGTAAATCTGTGAGATATTTGGATGTAAATGTTCAATGTCATTTATTCCAAAGCAATAAAGCATCCAATGCCAAGGGTCACTTTGATAAGCGCAGGGCCACCCCCGTCTGATGGGGCAATTCGAGGCCCCCGATCTGTGGGACAGCTGTGGGAAAAGAGTCAGGACCTTCGGACTTTTTGCTTTGAGGCATTTAAATGGAAATGAAAGTGAATTTATTCTTTTGGATAGTTCATCCTTTTCTGGTGATTTTTTGAAAATATGAAATGTTGGAGAACTCAGGTCAGGGCTGATTTTTTGAGGTTTTGATCTATGTCCTTGATGTTTTGACTTTGAAGCTCCTGTCTGAATAAATTCTGCCTTTGTTTCACCTTTCCCTGCTGAACAATGCCAGGAAGTTAGAAGGAAGTGTCCGGTAGGGATAAGTAGCTTTCCTGTGACCCACAGCCCGATGGAGCAGGGGAACAGGATTCCCGGTCACTTGCACTGCGCAGAGCAGAACGGACAGTGCTGCACAATCCATTTCTAATGCCCTCATGCCCTTTCTGCTCCCCAGCACAGGTGGGTCCACTTGTCGGAGATTGCTGGTGACAGCGTGGTACCTGTGTGCTTGATTAGTATCGTACTCAGCCTGAGGTTTTTTATGCTTGGCGATATCATAACTAAGTCCCTTGGACACGGCATCTCCCAAGGACTGGGGTGATGGCTGGATATAGCGAGGAGGGGACACTAATTTGCTCTGTAGCTCGTTCATCACCCTAAGGACACAGAATAAACCAGAGACCACACAATCTACAGCTGCCCCCATACCCGGCCTAAGGCAAAGAGCGGGATCTTCCTGCTGTGCCAGCAGCACAGTGGCCATGGAGGAGGTGCAGCTTCTCTGGCCATGGCAGCCCCTCCCTTAGACATGGCCTGGTCCCAAGACAGTGCCTGGCTCAGCCCGCAGAGCAGCTGGAGGAAATCCATGACAGAGCCTTCCTGTCCAAACCCATGAACCACCCGAGAGAAATGACAAGTGGCCTCACAGCCATTTTGCTTTCAGCTATCGCCAGAACAGGGTCCCTTGTTATTTTTCCCATTGCTGGGTTTAGGCTTTTTTGTCAATAACTATTTTGTTGCTGAGGTTCTGCCTCCCATCTCCCTATTTTGAGACAGGATTTGGGGAATGGGGTTGCACGGAGCTGTCCCAGGCCCTGCGGCCATCTGGCCTGGACCACACCCTGCCCTTGCCTGGGGACAGAAGCCACTCTCCCAGCCTGTTGCCAGGGCCTGTTGCCTGGCTCCGAGGGGCTCCCGATTGCTGCCACCCACTGGTGGATTCAGATGAGGAGCCCCAGGGCACCGCTGGGTGTGGTGTCAGAATGGATGGCAGCCTGGAGAGAGAAGGGCCTGATCCCTCCTGAGACTCCACTTTTCCCCACAGAGGCCCTAAGCCCTCTCCTTTGGCCTCCACCTCCCTTGACGCACTGGTCCTGCTGGAGAATAAAACAGTCTGTAGGTATCCTGGCTTCCGAGCCCTGGGTACTGTGGCTGAGTGCTTGTGGTTGTCATGGCAGCAAGCACCGTCTTCATTATCATCCACAGCCTGCCCTCCTCCCCGGGGAGATGCCCGCAGGGTTCTGGCTTTTCGCTCGGCTTCTGCTCCTTATCTTTTGCGGAGGGCTGTTTCTTCCCTGCCTTCCATTAGGGAGAACTTCCGATGATCTGGAAGGACGGATGGTGTAGGGGGAAGGGGGGTGTGGTGGGCGGGAGAAGGAAGAGGCAAAGTGTGTGTGTTGGGAAGCTCAGAAGATAGTCCCTGGGACAGAGGCCCAGGGGGACTTACAGAGGGAAGGGTGGGCTCCTCAGGGTGCACCTGCGCCAGGCTGGTCTGCGAGCAGCATGCGGCACCCTACGCTCTCCCCCAGACCCCTAGAGTGCCAGGCCTGCTGCTCCATGGCTGATCCTTGTGCCCCCGACTCATCAGCGATTTGCTGCTGAGTGAAGACACATGGGATGGATGTTCAAACACTTTTTAAAGAAGGTATTAAAGGTATTACCGAGCAAGGCTTTGGGGGTTGATTGATGAGAAATGAACTCACTAGAGACAGATGGTTCGACTCGTGTCTGTGTATGGATTTGCTCGAGACAGAAGCACAGCCCACAGAGCAGTGGGGTGCCTAGCCGGGTCTTCGTCTTGGGAAATCCTTCCCTCACTCCTGGTCTGGGTGCCCCAGGGTATTTGCAGATGATGGTGGATCCGAAGCTAGGTGCCCGAAAGGGGCTGGGTCAGCTTCCCCTGTGTCTGCGCCCCCAACCCAGAGTGCTTTGACGCCTGGCCTGCAGGAGGGAGCACCACTGAGAAAGCAGCTTCTCAGCAGCACAGGGCTGCCCTTGGCTCCTGCGCCTCTGGGTGTGCGTGTGCATGTGTGTGAGCGTATGTGTGTGTTTCCGAGTAAGCGCGAGTGTGCATAAGCACACCCAGCATCTTCCTGCTAATGTGCAGAATATGCCAGGTTTGGTGGTGCACACCTCTTATTACAGCACTCTGGGAGGCTGAGGCAAGAGGATTGTGAGTTTGAATGCAGCCTAGGCAACTTAGTGACACCCTGTCTCGAAATAAAAAATTGAAAAAGGGCACTTCAGTGTGAAAGCCCTGGGTCCGGCCTCATCACCACAAAATAAGTAAGTAAATGAGCAACTTACAAAGGAAGTACAGGGTGCAAGTCCGCGCATCTGTGGTTTCTGCACAGCACAGCAAGTTTTCTGACCCCCTGAGGGGAGGACCAGAGCGCAGAGCGGTGGGCGGTAGGCCGCAGGGAATGCCTGTGGGCAGGGTAGCTGCCTAGGAGTCCTCTGAAGTTGCCCTAAAACAGGCTGACCTTTGGCCACCAACCTTCCTCCTGTCAGTCAGCTCCCCTGGATGTTGGTAGGGCTTGGAATGAGTGTGTGAGATGAACAGAAACTGCACCCTGGAAGAGAGGCTGTCCCAGCTCCTGCAGAGCACATGGAGATGCTGATCACTTCTGGGCCTCAGGAGGAGGGGAGGGGAAAGGGGCTGCGGGGACAGCACAGCCCGGCCACCTGGCCTCCCGGGGCCTTGACTCCCCCCAGCCTCTGGCACCGGCCCGGCCTCTTCCTCCGGACTCCTGAGGAGCAGAAGCCTAGTTCTCACTTTCTTTTGATGGCAGAGTAGCTTCAACTTCCAGACCTTCCTTTCTCCTGCAAGCATCCATTCAAGACTTTTCCACACAGAGGTCGCTCCCTCCCCCAGGGGCACTGCCCCGGTCCTCTAGACAAACCCCGACCACCCTCTCTGCCTCAGTTTTCCCTAAGCACCCCAAGGTTTAGTCATCCCTCCCCCGGTGCTCCTGGTCCTCCCTGGCTGTTCATGGAGCCTGCTTACCTGGTGGCAGGTGCACTGTGAAGGACACAGGGCTGGCCCCTTGGTGTTATGTAATCTTGGGCACTGACTTGCTCCTCTGAGCCCCTGTGAACCGCAAGTGCTGCACAAACCAAGGCCAGCCCAACAGGCACCTGTGGAAACGCTCAATATAAACAACTGTGCAGCCCGAGCCTCTCCCAAGCCCCTGGTGTCCTGGCCCGGAAACAGGGAAGCTGGTGTTGATGGACTGAGGTTTTGCCTGACTTGTTTCCCTTGGAGGACACCCCATGGGCAGGGAAAAGTAGGGCTGCCAAGGCAGAGCATCCTCCTGGCCACAGAAAAGCCCAGTGTGAAGGACTTTGCCGAGCTCACGCATCTCTTTCTTGCCTCTGAGAACCTGACACTGGACAGCAAGCAGCAGTTGAGAAAAACCAATAAAATAAATGTGAGTCATTTGTAGGAAAATGGATGCACCCTGAGACCATAATGTTAAGTGAAATACATCAGACACGGAGGCTTAAATATCACATGCTTTCTCTTCTATGAGAAGTGCAAAGCATAAAGATCAAAATAAAGATGAACGGAAACAAGGAGGTAGATCTTTTGGAAATGAGAAGGGGACCGAGAGTGCGGAGAGGTAGGGCAGAGGGCAAGGGAAGTAAGAAGAATTCGGATGTGTTCTGTACCTGCACCAGCTCCCCATGAGGAGTGTGACTGTTCACCCAGGGAATCACGTCCACGCAGCGGGCTTCCTTCCTGTGTGTGCACGGTGTGTGTCGTGGCACTGTTTCGCATGGTAGGGCCTATGCTCTTGCACTTTCCAAGTCAAGCAGAGGCTCTCTCCGCCCACCCCCTTCCAGTGCCCTCGCTCCTCCTGCAGGTGTTTATCAGATGCCTTCTGGGCCCACACTCTCCAGGCACTGGGGTGCAGCAGTGAGGGGACCAAGATCCTGCCCTGGCTGCTGGTGTTCCAGGAGCAGGTGACCAACAATAAACAAACCCTAAGAAAAGCAGTAGAGAGTCAGCTGGGAGGCATCTGGCAACAGCTTGGCTCCTGAAGGAGCCACCCAGGAGCAGGACATGCTGAGTACACAGGTGCATGCTGGGTACACAGATGCATGCTGGGTACACAGGTGCATGCTGGGTTCATGGGTGCATGTTGGGTACACAGGTGTGAGCTGCTGCTCTGCAAGGTGGCTGCATCTGTGCTTCATCTGCTCAGCTGGCACCGGCCGCTCACTGTTCCCCAGGCTCTGCCCTGCTGAAGGTCAAAGGTTGTCTGCATTTCCTCCACTCCTTGAATTTCCTTCTTTCTCCTCTTCCTTAACTTTTCTTTTAAAATTATTATTAATTTACAGAGTGGGAAAAAATTGTTGCCAGTTGTTCCTCAGACAAAGGACTAATATCTAGAACATATAAAGAATTGAAAAAAATCAGACCCCCTAAATTTAAAGACTCAATCCAAAACTGGGCATCTGAAATGAACAGACACTTCTCAGATGAAGAAGTACAAACAGTAAATAAACATGAAACAATGTTCAGCATCACTGGTCATTCAAATGATGCAGATGAAAACGCTGAGATTCCACCTCACTCCAGAAAGAATGGCTGCTATCAAGAAATCAGCCAATAACAAATACTGGCGGGGTTGGGGAGAAAGAGGAGCCCTGCTCCACTGCTGGTGGGAGTGCAGACTGGTGCAAGCACTGTGGAAATCAGTGTGGAGATTCCTCAAAAAACTAAAACTAAAGGTTCCATTCAACCCAAGCATTCCTCTTTTTGGTATCTTCCCCAAAGAATTAAAAGCATCATACCACAGTGACATATGCGCACCCATGTTTATAGCGGCAGTTTGTAACAGCTAAAGCTTGGAAACAGCTCAAAGCCCATCAACTGATGAATGGATAAAGAAGATGTGGTTTGGTTTGGTTTTGATTTTACAATGGTGTGTTGTTGTTTCTTGAGAGACAAGGTCTTGCTATGTAGCTCAGGCCAGCCTCGAACTCACAGTGACCCTCCTACCTCAGCCTCCCAAGGGCTGGGATCATGTGCATGTGCCACCACCTGGCCTTAACCTTTTCCTTCTTCTCCTCTTTCCTCCTAGAACCTGGTGCTGCCTCAGTTTCTCCATGCCCTTGAGTTGTTGGTTTCTTAGACTCTGGCTTCTGGGCCGGAGCCCTGAAGATCCCACACTATCTATTCTAGCAGCAGCGTCCTTGTTGCCACAGGCAGAGAGGCTCTGGGCCACACCTGGGGCGGATCCTCCTCAGCTGCACGGCCTGGAGCAGCTTGCTTCACTTTTGTGGGCTTGGTGGCCTCCCCAATAAAACTCGCCTTAACAGCCCCTCCTGGGTGCTGTGGAGGTTGGATGAATTCCCAGTGCAGAGCTTCCTCCCCGAGCCACTGTGCCACCTACTCACCTAGGGCAAAAATACACACAGGATCTACTGGGTGTGGCCCTCTGAGCCGCAGCCACCGTGAGTCACTTCTTTCCTGGGGGCAGCAGCCTGGCCACACCCACGGGACCATCAGTCTTTGAGCCACTGTGTCCCCGCCACTCTGCCTCAGAAATAAGCACTGCAGCTAGCGTGGCTTCAGGCGGGAGCTGGGGTGACTCAGGGAGCAGCGTGAGCCTTGGAGCTGGTGAGAGTTCTCGCCACCACCTCTGGCAGTGTTGCTGACTGTGCAGCCTCCCTGTGCTGTCTGCAGCCGCTGGCAACGGGCCCCTTCTTTAGGGATCACAGAGGGGAGAGGCTCCCGGGACTCCCAGCCAAGTAGTAAGTGCGGGAGGATGACCACCCCAGCCACACGACATCCAGGCAGGCAAGTCAGAGCCCAGAGTGGGCTAAGTGACTCCCTCCCATCACCATCCTGTGATGTAGTTTATGTCATCATTGAGGGAGCAATTAGGGCTGGGGTAAATGGGACAACTAACTGGGCAGAATGAAAAACCCATGGCTAGCAGGTCAAGGGAGATGTTTCCTAAAAAGAGAGGATACACACAGAACACGGACCCCAGTGGTGACAGGCTTGCAGCTGAGCACTGTGGACCAATCAGAAAAGCGCCATTTCCCTCCTTTATTTGAGTCTGGCACTGTTCACAGGACTGATCAGAAATTCTCCTTTCTATTCTTTATTTGCACATCGGCATGGCCAATCAGAAGACAGTTCCTGATCATTTACATCTAGTGGAAACCAAGTGAGCTTTTCAACAGGACAACGTACAGCTGCTTGACGTCCTGTGGGTGTTTCATAGGACGACGGTCCTGATGCCTTATTTGCATGAGAGGGAAGCCAACCCCTGAATTTGGGATACAAAACACCGCCTTCCCCCATCCTCAGGGCCCCTGTGATCCCATCTGCCCATCGGCTGTCACTCTGCAGACCGTGCTTCTTTTCCACCGTCCATCAGTGTGCGTCTCCCTCTGGGTCTTGTCCAGGTCTTTGTGTGGGACATTGAGACCCTGGAGAGAAGCTGCACTGGGACCCTCCTTCGGGTACCATCATCACACTCATCTTCCAGATGAGAAAACAGACACACGGAGCAGTGACGTCCTTTCCTCAAGGTCACCAGCAGGCCAGAGCTGGGGGCGACAGTCCCTGCAGCTGGTGGGTACTTTCACTGCAAATGGTCCAGGCAGTGTCTCTAGTGCTTCGGCCACAGTGGACAGAGGGCTCCTGGGCCTTCCATAGTGCCTTGCAGAGGAAGCCCCCAGAGTGCACAAAGGGGTCACATGTGGCTGACACCTCACCTCTGTGGGGGCAGAGGGCACATCAGAGGAGAGACTCAGCATCTGGAACATCCTGGATCTCAGAGGACAGAGGCTTCGGGCCCAAAGCCTGAAGCACATTCGCTCTGTTACCTTCGATTATTTTTTTTAATGTTAAAGGCTTAATTTAGGATGGTCCAGATGTTCACCAGGGAGCCAACTGACGCAGGAAGATGCATTTGAAAAAACCAGCCACAGACACACTTTGCTTCTGCAGTTCCACCACCCTGGGTCCTGGCCTTGGCCTTAAAATAGCTCGGTGTCGGTGCTGACCAGCAGCAGCCTCAGGATGTCCCGAGCTGCTTCGCCCCGCCTCTCCCTCCCCCAGGTCTGTGGGGGCCGTGGGGAGCTTGCATGAATGTTCTGGGGAGCGGGGCCTTCGGGCTCCCACTGGCCAAGTGTCCAAGTCCAGCCCCGCTGTGTCCAGCCATGTAACCCGGGCGCTTTACCTCTGCATGTCCGATTTTCATCCGGACACTGTGAACATGCGGGAAAATTATTTGGCCTGGAGGGAGCCCAGCACATGCCTTCCCCCAAAGTGAGGTGTGAGTTGGAGACACTGTTTCGTCCCCAGGGCCTCTTGGTAGCTTTGGGGGGACCTGGGTCCCTCTATCTCTCTCCAAGGCCTTTGCCTCAGGCATGGTTCCTCCTGCTGTCAGATCTGCCTCTGAGATGGCTAGGCCCAAGCTCACCACAGAGCCTTCTATGGCTCACTATTTCCTAATCAAAACTGCCCTGTCCCGGTATCTGGTGTGCCATGAACGGTGCCCATGCCCCAGAGGGAGCCCAGAGTAGCCACTTGGGCAACAGCAGGCAGGTTCACGGAAGGCGACCTTGGCCCTGAATCTGAAGCCACTCCACACAGATGACTGCCCCTCCGCACTGCGGTCAGGCCACCTCTGCCTTCCCAGAGCACACAGGCGCCAAGGGAGGAAGGGCAGCCTCCAGAGCGACGTGCAGCCCGTGCCTTTCCCTCAGCCCTGCGGTCCAGGGTGAGGATGCGGCCGAGCCAGGGTCCAGAGGTCAGGGTCAGACCTGAGTGTCGTGACTCACGTGCGACCCAGGGCAGGCACTGGCTCCCAGTTCTCTGCCCGCCTCGCAATGGTGACTCGAGGATCAGGGGAAGGGAGCGCCGGCCTTGTGAATGTTGGCTTTGTTCCAGTGCCAGCGCCTCTGATGATCTCCCAGATCCCAGAGAGGGAGGTGCAGGTCAAAGTTCTCTTCCTGTGAGCCAAGGTCTCACCTTTCCGAAGCGAGAGTGTGGCTGTGCGGGGCTCACCGGCAGGCTCACCAGCAGGCTCAGCCCAGCGAACTCCTCTCACTGGGCCTGGGGGACCCCTGCCAAGCTCGGCGGGGACCTGACGTCACCACCCTCAGGCTCCAGAGAGGAGATAAGGCTGCTCAGGCCAGGCCCTGCTCTCCCAGGTTGGCTTTCTTTTGCAATTTAATTTTGCCATCTCCCTGGCCAGTTGACAGCCTCCTGACACTGGGACACTGGCGGCCAAGGCCGGGGCCCTGGGGCAGCAGGAGGAGGGAGGGGAGCAGAGGGGCACAGGCGCGTCCTCAGCCCCAAGGGCTTTCTGTCTGAAAACCAGGCACTGCCTAGGAAAGAGGTCTGGACAGTGTGAGTCTGATTTCCGAATAATCCAATTTGAGGCAGTGCAGAGCCTTCCAGTTTCATCTTGTCTGATGGAGATCTGTACACGGGCAGAAATCAAAACAGCACAAATGAGAAACAGAGAGATCTCACCATGCCCCAGGCCTGGTCCCCTTCCCGCACAGCTTCCTTTACCAGCTACTCCTGTGTCCTTCTCACTCTATCTGCAAATCCAACAAGGATTTTACCCTGCCACCTCCACAATTGGCCAGGGGCTGGGGAGGAGCAAAGGGCAGATGGAGTGGAGTCCCCGGGAGGGGCTCGTAGAGCATTCACCAGGACACTGAGGGTGTGGGCGCGGAGCCCGAGGGAGGGCTGGACAGAGGCAGAGGGAGAGCACGGAGGGGCAGGAGGAGCCATGCTCTTCTGCGGGGCCCCCACTCCCAAGCAGATACCCGAGGCGGCGCAGAGGCCTGAGGGTGTGAGAGCCCCTGGAGGGGACCGGGGAGACCTTGTCATGCATCCCCCAGGCGCCTGTGCTGGCTGGAGCTCTTTCTTCCCCCATTCCCGTCCCTTTCCCTGCCTTTCCAGCCTCGCCACCAAACTCCCCGAGGATGAGGGCGCCAGGGCCCTGCTCCAGCGGGGACACCAGCATCCTAGTGGGACGTGGCCCCGGATCTCCGCGTCCCCCGGCCTGTGGGGAACGCTTCTCTGGGATTCTGGAACCCTTGGACCTCCCTGCAGCCCTGAAGCGCCCTCCCTTCCAGATACAGCCCAGAAAGCAGGGCCCTGCACTGCTGGACGTCACCTGACCCTCATCCTCCCCTGGCTCCTCCCTTCCCCTGCTCTCAGCTGTGTCGCTGCACGTCAGGGACCCCGCGCCCCCGCCCCTCACAGGGCCTTGAGCCCTGGGCACAGTAGGACATCATGTCCTTGAGGTGTGAGACAGAGGGGTGCTGCAGCATACACAGGAGCCCATTAGACGTTGGCCGTGCTCCCTGTTGGCAAGAGCCACTGCCGGCCCCACCTGGAGCCCTCTGCCGGCCACCTGTCTCCTGGGCCCCTGCCCTGCGTGTGCAGGGCTGCCTGCATCCTCTCGTGGCGTTTCTCCCCTCTGAGACCTGACCCGCCCCGAGTGCCCTTCCTGGGCCAGCTCCGCCTCTTCCCTTTCTCCCACTCTCTTACATGAAGCAGCTGGGCTCCCATTTGCCCCAAAGTCTCCCCCAAGCAGGATCCATTTGCTTTTCTCAAGCCCAAGGGCTGTTTCCTCTCTGGTAGACTCCTGAGGAAGCTCTGACCCCATCAATGCATCTGAGAGAAATATAACATGAGCCATGTATATAAGGTTCAATTTTCCAGTAGCTACATTAGAAAAAATTAAGTGGAACAGGTAAGATTAATTTCAGTATTTTCTGTGCAACTCCAGATAGACAAAGTGTCATCATTTCCACATTTACCCAATAGAGAATTATGAGATATTTTAATCCCAGCCTGCAGCAGTCCATTTTAAATGTGGCCGTGGTGTATTCTGCCCTTCCAGCACCTCTCAGTGTAGATGGACCACTTTTCCAGTAGTCAGGAACCACGTGTGACCGTGGCTTCCCCAAAGTGCCTGGGAACTTCTGCTGTCAGCCTTCGTGAGCAGCCGCCAGGTGGACGGAGAGTTCGGGTGAGCACCATACCCTGTCCCTGCCCCTCACAGCTCATTCGGATCTCTCTAGGGATGAGGCTCTTGCGCTTCTTCCCCAGACCCCAGTGCCAGGCTCATGCATCTCCCCAGCCACATCCCTCCAGGCACCCGGGTGGGGGCAGGAGTCCTCACTGCAGCAAAGCCCCTTGCGCCTCCAGGCAGCAGAGAGACTCTCAGCCCTCGGGCCCTGCCCCCGGGTGAATCCAAGCTCCCAGGGCGGCAGCTCCTTCCAGAGAGGTGCAGTGGACCCAGAGAGCCGGGGAAGGGCCAGCATCCCGGACAGGAAAAGTGTTGTCCCCATGCCCCTGTTTTCTCAGGCACCAAGCAAACCTCCTGGCTGGCCCATTTCCTTACGTGACCGTGTGGAGGAAAAGGGAAGAGGCGCCTTGGTTTCCCTAAAGTGGGTCTGGGGTGTTTAAGGCTTTTTCCCCTGGAAAAAGGGTGAAAGGCGTCGAGTTGTCAGAGCTGCGCAGGTGTCTGGCCTGTGATCACAGCCTCCGCAACGCGAATGTGTGGCTTCAGTCCGCTATGCAGCGGTTCCCACCTCATCTGATGTCCGGCCCCCTTTTCTGTAGCTTATTGAGGGATAAGAATTTTGGAGAATATTTTGTAGGCCTCCTGATCAATAAGTAAAATGACCTCTGCATCTCATAAAGGTTTCTCCTCTTCCTGAGCAGCACTCCGGGAAGGGTCCTCGGCCTCTGGAGTGTCCAGCTCCACGCTTGTTCTCTGGTCTCTCGGGGACACTGGGCACCCGGCCAAGCCCTGCCAGGCCCTGGGCAGAGGCCGACAGATGTGGTGAGCTGAAGCCCCAACGCTGGGCTCCCGCCAGGCGCTGAGTACTCTACACTAGGCAGAACCTGAGGCTGGTGTGAGAGCTTGTGTCCCGAATGCTGCTCCCTCCAGCATTTGTTTACCTTCAGAATATTTAATTCATGGTTTTCAGTGCTAGGGATTGAACACAGGGCCATGTACACGCTAAGCACACATCTACCTCTGAGCTACACCTCCAGCCCTTAAGCATTTAACTTGTACAACCTACTTTACTCTTTTTTTTTTTTTTTTTTGTACCGGAGATCAAACTTGAGACCTTGTGCTTGCAAGGCAAGCAGTGGAACTTTATTCTTATTAATATTTTAAAAATAAATCTCCCTTACTGTCACTCATTCTCACTCACAAAGTGCTCAGAGATAGCAACTGTTAGCAGTTGGGTCTTTAAACTCCACTGTGTTCTTTGCGTTATTCACCAGTGGGAATATCTGGAAATTCAGATTTTCTTGGTGGATATTTTTTAATGTAACACATCATGTGTGTCTTTCTGCAATTAAAAAAAAATACTTATTGTTACCGGAGACCCCTGCAGTCAGGTTCCAGTACCCACCTGCCCAGTGTGCGACGCAGGCCTGAGAAAAATAATACACTAAGAGACAGAACTAAGAGAGAAAGTGGGGGCCATGATGACCAATGCCAATGCAACTGACAAAGGCCCTGGCCAGTCCCAGGCACTGACTTTTATTGGGAATCCATTGGGGTAAAGGTGACCTGTGGTTTCTATGGAAATTAATGTAAACAAGGCACAGAAAGGACAAGACAAAGCATTCTCAAATTAGGAATATAATAGACAAAATATATGGTTGTAATTGGAATATTGTCCTTCTAGACTGAAGGTTTCAGTTGTGGGAATGGAATTTGGGTGCGAGTTACTCTGACCTTGGCACACAGGCTTTGGCCAGGCTCACTTATATAAACAAGCCACTTGTGGGGTTAACTCTTTACAGCCTGCCTTGGGCATAATCAGTATTGCAGTCCCGTGCATATTGTCTTTTCCTATCAGCAACACATGACAGTTTCTCTATTTCCAACTGGGCCATGGGATTTCATAGTAGGTATAGAACATTTAAGGCATTTCTAATTCTCATGTTTGCAAATAAATTTTCAGCAAATATCTTTGTGTACACAGGTGAGCAAGAATCTAGAGTCCCCTAAAATGGAACTGGTTAAATCAAAGTTTATACACATTTAAGATATTGCTATATTGTCCTCCAAAAATGACTGTATCAATTTATGTCATCATCAAAGGTATCAGGGAACCCATCCCCACAAGCTAGGCAGCTTTAAAAACCACCAAATGTTAAATTCTTCAGTGAAGTGAGGGTTATGGGAGACAGGAAGGCAAAATACTTTAGAACCAGCACCCTGAAAGGCAAGCCCCTGGCCCAAGTCCCCCAAAAACAGATTAACAGAGAAAAAGTGAGGGGACTGTAAAGACAATACTCCCAGAGGAATTGAGGGGGACATCACATCCGTACAAGAGCAGACCAATATGAAAATAGAAATAAACACACTGGAAATAAAAGTTTGACTACTCAACATGTTTAAAAACCACAATGGATGAGAAGAAAAAAAGGGCAAATTAGTACTATTACTTGTAAAATCTGGCTGCAGTATTTTAGATCCCAATCCCAAAAGGGCACACAAATGAGCAAGGGTATAAATAACATGGGAGGAAAATTAGCAGACAAAGGTCTAGAAGTTTGAACATGCATCTAACATGAATACCAAAGGAAAGGAGGAAGATAAATAATCCAAGAAATAATAAAAGAGAATAGTCCTGACCTGAAAAAATATTGGCAAGGAAAATCAAAGTAAAATCACATCTTGACACTGACTGTTTTCACTTTGTCTTAGAAATTTTTCCATGTCAGAATATAAACATGAACTTCAATTTTCTTGATGTTACACAGAAGTCCATATATATATATATATATATATATATATATAAATATAGGCATAGTATAGTTTTTTACTTCACTTTCTTTTAATAATATCTAATTTCCAATGGTAGCTGTTAGACCATGTCTAATGAACATCCTTGTGCATACATCTTTGTAGACCTGGGTGAATATTTTTGTTGAATGATTCTTAGAAATGTTAATGCTGAATTATATTTAAATTTTTCATAGCTGCTGCTAAGATGACCTCTGGAAAGCTGTAACAAATGAAATTTATGAAAAAGTTGATTTATCTTATCAGCATCAGCACCAGATATCAAGGTTTATTATATTTATTTCAAATTAATGGGTGAAAATTTGCATTTCCCCATGATGTGTTAAGACTGAGATTTCTTTCATAAATAATATTCATATTTTCTTATGTGAATTGTCTGTCCCCTCTATTCATTTCTCTCTTTGGTTTATTGCTTTCTTTAAACATTGAATTTTACAAGTTAGCTTGTACTCTTGCTCACCAGTAGGTCCTTTCCTACAGTGATACCTCAGTTCACAAATGCTTTTGTTTGTGAACAATTTGATTCACAAACAGAAGTATTTAGCAAAGTTTTGTTTTTGTTTGCAAACTGCACTGAATGATGAACATGACCACTTCTCCCTTCTCCAAGAGAACACAAACATGGTCATCTTTCCCCAAATCGTGGAATGAATGAAGTTCATGAGCTGAGGTAGCACACTGTATCTGCTATCTTTCTTCAGGACTTTAAGACTTTTTTCTACTACGTCTTTTTTATTTTTTCTAGCTATTCTCCATGTTCTTTCTTCTGAAATTCCTATAAGAAAAATTTATCAATGTTTGGTTGTATATTTCATAACACTTAAATTTTTAAAAGATGGCCCTTCTTCACTTTTTTGCTAATACCTTTTGTGAGACTCATTAGCTTGCTCTTCCAGTTTGCTAAGTTAATTTTCATTTGTCAATTCAGCCCATACATTGAGTTTTTAAAAATATTTTGACAATCATGGCCTTAATTTCCAAGGACTCTGATTTTATCTTTTTCACAGAGGCTTTGTTTTTAAATAAACATGACATTCTCTTAACTCTCTCTCTGGGATGTTCACTTAATGACTTGAAATTTTCTTCTGCCTGTTTTCTTGTAATCAGTATACTCCTGGGTTTGGTGCCTCTCTCAGGTTCTGAATTTTCTGAAATATCTGGCAATTCTTGGCTGTCTGTTGATATTTGCGGGTGGCTAGAAGACATTTCCTTCCTCCATGTGAGAATCCAGTTGGTGTGAGCACGCTGCATGTCCTATCCATTCTCCCGAGCTCCTTTCTCCTGGTGCCGTGGCCTCTGCCCTGGAATTCTGCTAGGGAATCTACTCTGTCATTGCACATTCACCCCTGCAGCATCACAGCTTCTGTTTCATTTCATCATGGGTCTGTTCTTAGACTGGTTTCCTGTTCCCAGAAACCCTTTCATCTTCTGAACGGAGACACCACCCCTCCTGACTGTCCACAGCCATACTGACTCTTTTTATTGCTGTATTTCTTCCATCATGTTAGTGGGAGCTGGGGAAAAGAAGAGGCAAACACTAGTGTATCCTTAGCCACAGTGAACTGTAAGACACTTCCTGGAATTATTTCATGAGAATACTTTACCAGAGTGGGGTTATTGGATCAACGAGCAGAAACGTTTTTGGAGTTTTTGATCCATATTTACAAACTGCTTGCCAAATGGAGGGACAGATCAGAAGGCAGTGGCCTTGACAGGGTCCAGGCTGGGATGTAGTCTGATTCCTTCAACAGCCAGTTGTGTAACCTGAGTCCGAGAACTTGTTTCCTCATCAGCAAGGTTGGGATGGCGGTAGAAGCAACATGAAAGGACACATCAAGGATGAATTATAAGAAGCATCTTCACTGAGGCCCAGCCTATAAAAGATGCTTGATTAATGCTGTTTGTCAGCGTTGTTTCAAATAACTGGTTTGTCAGCATCAAAGAGTTTTGGACTCGACCAGGTGCTTGGGGCGGCGTTTGCTTTCATGGCCATGGGTGCTTCGTGCTGTTGGATAAAGCCCTTCCCAGCTCAGTATGTCCATCTCCATCAGGGGACCCTCTTCCCACCTTCTTCTCTGTGAAGGTTTGCTGTTGCTTAGGAAGCCCTGAGAGACGCAGAGGTGGAATCCCTGACAGCTCGGCTGTCTCAGTGCAATGCTGAGTCCTGAGCGTCCCCCCCCAACACAGCCCCAGCCCCGATCCAGCGAAGCCAAGATCAGAGATTAGCCAGGAGTCACCTCTGACAGCAGAAATACCTGGTCCTTCTTCCGGGCCAATTTCTCGTAATTTAACTCTTCCTCATGGAGGATGTTGGTTCTTGACTTCCTTTTCCTATTCAAGAACCTGTCAATCAGAAATCCCAGTAACCCTCACTAGGGAGGAGAACTGAAGCAGGACGGTGGGCCCTGCGCCTCCAGGCCCAGGATACCAGAACCAAGCATTTCCGGATGCCAGGACGGGAGGAAGGGCTGGAGGTGGCCCTCTCAGAAGAGCCAAAGCCACTGGCCGGGGGCACAATGGCCTGGGGTGTCGGGAAGCATAAGAGATAAGATTTTTTTTTAGACCCAGCTTAACAGCAGAGAAACAGGGGAAAAGTACTTGCTCCAGAAGGAGGGCGGAGCCAGGGCTGCGGTCAGCCTGGGCCAGCGCTGTCAGAGGTTACTGAGCCAAGGGTCTGGTGGGCGTGGGGTGGAGGCATAGTGGGGCGGGAGCGGAGTAGAGGGAGGGTGGTGTGGAGGAGCAGCAGAAAGGCTGTGGGGCGCTCTGTTTCTGTTTTGACTTAGTGAGCAGTTAAATGAGCACATGAAATACAAAATAAAACCAAAGTGCAGGGCGTGAGCTTTACGTCAGCGGGTCGCCAAGCAGCAGGCGCCATCACCCAACAAACTCTTCTTGCTTCCTCCTTCCGGTCCATCCACAGCGCGGCGGGCCCCTGGGGAATGGGCTGAGCGGAGGCCGCAGGGCTGGCTGGAGGGGCTCGCCCAGGCTGAGTAAGCAGAGACGAGGACCGGGCCTGGAGCAGCTCTGGAGAAGGGGCCTGCACCCCACCGGCCTTGTGGCCCTGCTCTGCACCCAGCTGGCCTTCCTTCAGCAGCCAGCGCGCGGAGTGCCACGCGGGACCCCCTCCAGCAACGGGGTGACAGTGCCGATACGCTGTTCCCTGACTTCTTGCTGGGAGAGGGGAGCGGGCCCAGAGAGATGAAGCAACTTGCTGCTAGGAAGGGGAGCCTGGTGGTTCCTAAGGTTTCGGCACAGTGTGGTAAAATGGCCAAGAAGCTCTGAGTCCCAGGCAACCTCTCAGAGCACCTGTGAGGAGGACAAGGACAGAACTCCTGGGAGGGAGGGAGGCAGGGAGGCTGAGGCCCCGAGCAGCCCTGGAAACGAGCCCACTCCACTCCACCGTCTGCAGTGAGCTCGCTCGGAGGCGTCCTGCCTGGGAGGTTAGCGCTGAAGGGGCGAATGAAGGGCTCCTGTGCCCGGGCCTGCTGCGCCTCTCCCCCGGGGCTACCTTCTCCGGGTGTCCTGCTGCCCCCTCCTGGGGCTCTGGCCAAGACTGGAATCATCAATGCCTGCACCTCTTCAGGGGAAATAGCTAAGTTTCTTTCTGATTGCAGGCAAAATACCTGCCAGATGCAAAAACAAATTAGGAAATTAGGAAATGAGCCTGCAGCATCTCTCAAACGGTTCAGGTGCAGAATGGAGGCCTGTGGACCACTGGAAAGAATGAAGACGTCTGTAAATCTTGACACCCAGAAGATCCGAGGCCAGGTGAAAACAGGAAGGTGTAGGAGAATGTTCCAGGGAAGAGCATGGGGGCTGGGAGGGAGATTTCTCACTTCAGAGACTGAGATTTGCAGGTTTGCTTTCCTGTGATTTTTCAATTCCTTCGAAGATGAAGTAAAAATTTGAAAAAGGGGCCAGGGATTTGGCTCAGTGGTTTCGCTGCCTGCTGCGCAAGCGCAAGGACCCGAGTTCGATCCCCGGTACCAAAAAAAAAAAAAAAATTATTAATAAAAATTAAAAAATTTTAAAAATTTTGAAATAAAATTATCATTTGGTACTCAGTGAAAATCACTCTTTCAACATACATTCTTCCAAATTTTATTTTCATCTATCATTTTTCTGCTTGTTTTTGTGGGTCTTATTCTGTTCCTCTTTCTTCATAGCTGTCTTCTTTAGTGTTAAATAGATGTTTTCTAGTGTAGCATTTTAATTCCCTTGTTTCTTCATTCTTTTTTCTTTTTTGTGTGTGTTTGTTTGTTCTGAGGCACTGGGGGTTGAGCCCAAGGCCTTCCCAACCCTTTTTAATTTCTTTCTAAATTTTAACACAGGGCCTTGCTAAGTTGCTACAGTGCCCAGGTTGGCCTTGAACTTGCAGTGCTCCTGCCTCAGCCTTCCAGAGTACTGGGAAGACAGGCGTGTGCCACTGTGCTTGGCTTAAAACTGTATTTCTCTTCCTACATTTTGAAATTTATTTTCTTTGTGGTTGCTCTGAGAATTACTATTAGAACCTTAATTTAGAGCAATCTGCAATTTCAACAGTATGCAGAGACTTTGTTGAAATATGGCTCCATTCTCTCCTAACTCCTTTGTGCCACTATCGTCAAACAAATTACATCTTTACACATGATACACATCAGCATTCTTTAGGCAGTTATCTTTGAAATCAGAGAAAAAGAATGACACACTCTCTACTATATTAACCTAAGTTGTTACCCTTTCCAGTGTTCTTTATTGTGTGTGCATCGCCTTTCCTATTACTTCATTTCAGCCCAAAGGACTCCTTTTAGTATTTCTTGTAGGGCAGGTATGATAATGACAAATTCTCTCCAGCTTCAGTGATCTGAAATATCTTATCTCCACCTTCCTTTTTGAAAGGCAGTGTTGCTGACTGTAGAATTCTTTAGTGATAGTCTTTGTCATTTAAGACTTGTATCATTCCACTGCTGTCTGACCTCCACTTCTGATGAAAGCTCCTTGAAAAATCTTATTAAGGATCCCTTGTACGTGGTGAGCCATTTTTCTTTTGCTGATTTCAAGGTTCTCTGTGTCTTTGACTTTGAATATTTTGATATCTCTTTGTGTACATTGACTTACGTTCACCTCACTGGGAGTTAATTGAGCTTCTTGGGTGTATAGATTAAATATTTTTCATTGAATTTGAGAAATTTTTGGCCACTATTTTTAAAAGTATTCTTACCATATTTTTCTAATTTTCCTCTCCTTCTGGGACTCTTTTATGCATATGTTGGTACACTGGGTAGAATTCTATGGGTTTTCTAAAGCTCCAGTGTGTGTGTGTGTGTGTGTGTGTGTGTGTGTGTGTGTGTTACTACGGATTGAAGCTAGGGCCTTCACACTGAGCTATAACCCCAGGCCTTTATATTTTGAGACAGGGTCTTCTTAAATTGTCCAAATTGGCTCAAACTTGCAATCCTCCTGCCTTAGTCTCCCAAAGTACTGGTATTATAGGCATACACCACCACACCTAGCTCATTTATTTATTTTCATTCCTTTCTCTCTTCATCAGAATAATCTCAATGGATTTATCTTCAAATTCATTCACTTTTTCTTCTACCTCCTCAGATCTGCTCTTGAGCCCTGCTAGTGAACTTTTCATTTCAGGTATTGTACTTTTCAATTCTAAAATTTCCATTTAATTATTTTTTAAAGTAATTTCTACCCTTTTATTTAAATTATCTATTTGATGGGACATTGTAGTAATATTTTCATTTCATCTTTTAGATCTGATTTCCCTTAATTATTTGAACATATTATAATAGTTGATTTAAAGTGTTTAATGATCCAGTGCCCGGCCCTCTTCATGGACAGTTTGTATTGATTGTTCTTTTCCTGTATATTGTCTATTATTTTCTGTTTCTTCTTAAGTCTCATAATTTTTTTTGAAAATTGTAGTATATAATATAATGTGGCAAGTAAGAAAATCAGATTCATCCCCTCCAGGGTTTCTCGTTGTTACTATTTGTTCGGCAGCTTTCTTGCATCGCTTGTGTAGGAGCTGCAGGAGCTGCAGGTGCTGTAGGGTGAGGCTACAGCAGATTCTGCTCAGTCAGCTCAGCTGTCGGCTGATGAGTGATGATTACCTTCAATGCCCTGAACCCCTACCTCTCACACCCTGGCCATGGGGCTCTGGGTGCTGGACCTGCCTCCACCATGAAGCGGTTCACCCCTTGGCCTTAGGGCTCCCTGTTTGCTTGTGCAGAGCCTCAGGTAAGCTGGAGTGAGAGATGGGGTTTTCTTGTTTCTTTGCAGCCTGTGCACAGCCCTGGATAGACATGTGGTCTCTGGGTCCCCAGGACCACGTCACAGTTTTCTGTGGATGTCCAATTCCTTCAGTCTTCATTTTAAATATTTGACCAGGCTCTTTAGTGTCAGTACTCCATGATGGGACTTTCTGAGACACTCCAGGCCCAGCCAGTCTAAGGATCCACTGCTGCTCATCAAAAGCTGACATTCTGCTCTATCTTTTCTTATCCATCTCTACTGCCCTGTTTGAAATAAAGGATATACCAAAATTTCTGAAAATGTGGCCTTATTTAAAGCCACACAGAGGTGGGTTTGATGTGATGTCACATAAAGACTCAATGTGAGTTCTAAGTTGGCATGGTGATGCACACTTATAGTTCCACCACTCTGAGAGACTGAGGCAGGAAGACTGCTAGTTTAAGCCCAGAGTGGGCAACTTAGTGGTTCAGTGAGACCTTGTCTCAAAATTTTAAATGAGTGGGAATGTAGCCAGTGCGGAGCCCGCATTCAATTCCGAGTGCTGCAAAACAACACCAACAACAACAACTGAACCCTGTTTTCCTTTCTTTTTTGCTGATGGGACGTAGCTGCCTTTATTCCCAGTACACTAGGAGCTCGTGTTGCAGGATAGAATCAGAATAAGTCTACTCAACCTGGATTTCCTCCCGTGATGTCCGCTGCAGCCTCAGCACCCTGGACCAAGGGGCGCTGCGTACCATGTGGTTTTGCCAACTCCTCCTTCTCCTCAGTGGCCCTGGGGCCTGGATTGGAGAGGGTGCCAGGCCCCTGGTGCTTTGCAAAGTCATCCACAGCCCCCCAGGCTGCACCCCACAAGGACCAGGCCCTGTTCCTCTGCGCCACCATCCCCAGCACACAAAGCAGCCTGGGAACGGTCCGGCTGCCGGGCCTTTGGCCCCTTCCGTTCTGGGTTGGACTGGCAGGGGAGTTGGCAGCAGGGTGGGCAGCGTGGGGGAGAGAGTGTGCCATTTCTACAGAATCACGTTTCCCACTTGATTCAAAACCAAATCTTTAATAATATATAGATTCTAAGTGGCTGAAGGCTTGGTGTTGCCAAGTCCTAGCATAAAGCATATTTTTACAGCTGAGATGATAGAGCCCTGAAACACGACACTTACCATGGAAACGCTGACACAGCCTTTCATTCCCTTTGCAGTGATTAAAATCCTCATTTCCATTTGTTTTTCTTTATTTGGAGCAGGAGTTGGAGTTATTCGCAAGCCCAGGAGCGCATCTCGCTGTGATAGAAAACTAAATGCTGCCCCCTGTCAGAAACAAAATGGAACTGTCCTCAGCTCACGAGTGAGGTGAAGCTTGGTTTGGAGAGTCTTGGAAACCCAGGAAAGGAGACAGGGTGTAATGATCTTGCCTGTGTCCCAGGGTGAGCATGGCAGGGAAGGGAAGACAGGGCTGGGGGTCTGGAATCAAAGCAGAGGCCACCTCCTGGAGGAATCCTGCAAGACAGTGCAGATAATCCCAGACCTGTAGTCTCTGCTGACCACAGATGCTTCTAACTGATCCCCCAGAACGGCTCTCTATGTTTCCAGATCTTTTGACTGGAGATCTGTAATGGATCTGACCACACATTTAACTCTGCCAGAGAGATCTCAGCAGACCTCCTGGTCTGAGAGCTGATGGGGCCTTGCGTTTCCCAGCCTAATACAGCTTCACCGAGTCCACAGATCACATTAGACCCGAGCCTGGTGGGACTCGAGCATTTCCTGGTTTCCCATAGCTTTGCAACAGTTTTCTAAAGCATGGGCACTCACAATCAAGCTGAGGGTGCTCCTCGGAATAGGGGTTCAGGGGTCAGACTCTCCCAAAGATCATCATGCCCATTAGTGCACTAAAAGCTCTCAGCAGCCCTGTAGGGAATAAATCCAATTAGCCTGGTTTAACTCAGTGCTTCCAACGTATATGATTATCTCCAGGCCACTTCTTGGAATATCTATTATCCCGTAACATGATTGGTAACACTATACACAAAATGCTTTGCTTTGCATTTGCCTTTTTCCTCCTCATTTTAGGGAATTTAAAAAATATCGTATCATATATATTGCACAAGCATTGCATGCTTATTGTGGAAGGACTGGAAAAATACAAATAAGTCACAAGGGAAAAGAAGGCACTTCGATGCAGCCTGTGGACACTGCGTCCATGCTGCGACACCCTTCTGTGACAAGGACTTTCCATGACCATGGAGCCCGTCTGTGCTCCCTGGACTATGTTCAACTTTATAACCTCTGGTTCTAAGGAGCAGGTTTCAGGAAACAAAACACATTTCAGCCAGTAAAGGCCACAGAGTAGTTTTGAATCATTTCCAAAGCCCCAGGTGGAGGACAATTCCTCTACCATATGTGATACCTTGCACAGGGAATAGCCAGCCAAGAAAATAAATGAACTGGTAAGAAGAGGGACAGAATGACATACGGTGACTCCTCAGTTGTAATGGAAAAATAGTTATAAAAAACCAAGACTGGAATAACCCAAGAATTAGGGAGCTTGTCTTGGAGGAAGAATGCAAAGATGACTGTAAGCAAAGCCCAAAGATAAGTGTTTTTTCAAGCACCTCATCTCCCCAGCAAAGCTGGCAACAGTGGGGATTCAAGCAGAAGGGGCACTGTCACGGGGGACCTTGTGTGGGAGGTGACAGGGCCCCTGGCACCACCGGACAAGCTCTGGGCTTGCTTGGCAGCGTGGGCCCCACGACCTGCAGAGGCAGCAGCCATGTGTGGAGGACACAGTGGCTCTGCATGAGCAGGTGTCACCGTGACCTTGCAGCAGGCCCAGAAGGAAGGCGCTATTGTTAGCCCTTTCCATAAATATGCCATGAACCCTAGAGAACATTTTTTCCTCGGTCTGAGCTCAGAGAGAGTGTGGAGAACCCAGGAGCACACAGCGAGGGGTAGAGCCAATGCCTCCGCAATTACAAACCTGCAAGCTCAAAGCTTGAGCTCTCTCAGGATTTTTCAGTTACACTTTGAGAAGAGAGAAATCTTGCTGCCTTATTTTAACATTTGAAGTTCTATCTATCTGAAGTCGTGGGGAGAAGACCAGACGTCCTTCTCAAGATAATGGCTTCTCTGAAAGGGCTGAGGGCAACTCCAGCTCTGTCCCTTGGCTGCTGAAGGCCTTTCTGGGGTCCGCTCTCTACCCACAATTACCACTCACCATCTCTGTGTCAGACGGCTGTCCGCTGCTGTGACAGAACACCTGAGACAATAATTTAAAGGAGGAAAGATTTACTTTGGCTTGAAGTTTCAGAAGTTTCAGTCGTGGTCAGCTGGCTCCCATGCGGTGGCAGCTCTACTCCTCCAGGCCCTTCGGCCAGGATGTTTCTGCTCAGCTCAGGGTGGTCAGGAAGAAGATCAAGCAGGACGAGAGCCCACGAAATGGCGCCCCCTTGCATGTCGTGTCCCGGTGACCCTCTCCCACCACCCAGGTCCCTTCAGACAGCCCCCTCAGCCCCTGGGCAGACCCTCACAGTCGCACGCCATGGGCCAAGCAAGACCCTGCCAGCCATGGGAGTGGGCACTGCCAGGGAGGCCTGGCAGGTGCCACTCTGTCCCTCCCGGGAGATGCAGCCCAAGAGGAGCGAGGCTTGGGTGGGCCACACTGACCTGCATTGTGTCTTAGGCTCTTGGCACTGCCTGGCGACTCCTCCCGGCCTTCAGGCCTTCGTGAACACAGCAGGCCCTCACCCCAGACTGCCCAGCCAGCACTCCTCTTCCTCCTTCCTTGCACTGTCTCCCTGATGTCATCCCCTCCCTCCCTCTCTCTCCCTCCCTCTCTCCCTCTCTCTCTCCCTCCCTCTCCCTC
>NW_004624730.1:76775693-76794093 GCF_000247695.1 Heterocephalus glaber
AGAGAAACCCGTGCAAAGATTTGGAAAGCAGAGGCAAAGCTCCCTCTCCCTCTCTCCCTCTCTCTCCCTCTCCCTCTCTCTCTCTCCCTCCCTCTCTCTTCCTCCCTCTCCCTCTCTCCCTCCCTCCCTCTCCCTTCCCATGGCATCAGCCGGCCCTCCAGAGACGGGGCTGGTCCTGCCTGCATGCTGTCCCTCCCTGGTGGCAGCTCGCTCAGAGGGCAGAAGGCCTCGGCCCCATCACTCCCTGCCAGGTTAGGGCACTGCTGAGGGGCTGCAGAAGCTGCCCGGTGGTGGTGACATTGCCTGGAGGTTCTGCAGCAGCACCCCAAGCTCACGGGAGACGCTGAGCCCTATCTGCACATGAACACCCTGTCACACTGTCAACCCCCACGTTCCAGTGACTTCACCCAACAGAGAGGATTTCTTCACGTGTCACAGGACACATGGGTGTCTCTCCATGAGGGCGCAGGATGAGGTGGAAGAGGTCATTGACTCGGTCACCCAGATGCCAGACCTACAGCTACCCTGCCTCTTCTTCCCCTTCCTGTAGTTTCCAAGGTCACCCTGAGCCCTGTCTTTGAGCTGAAAAACGCGACTGAAGAAAGGGCCACGCACCGGGCGCTGTCACTGGGGTGGTGCTCCCATTCCCTGGGCTAGAAGTCAGTCACGTGGCCACACATATCCCCCGGGAAACTGTGGTCCAACTGTGAGTCCAGGTTAGGTGCTAAGTCCACAGATGGAACTCAGAATAGGTCATTTCCGCTGTAAAAGGGTGGCTGGACAAAATCACCCTGAGGCCTCTCCCAGCTCTAGCATCCTCACACTGGGGGTCTGCCAAGGTCAGCCTACAGTACTGGGCTTCGTGGTACACGCCTGTAATCCCAGCCCAGAGGGAGGCTGAGGCAGGAGGATCACAAATTTTAGTACGGGCAGGACAACTTAGAGACCTAGTTTCAAAATTAGGATAAAAAAGTTTAAGGCTGGGAATGTAGCTCAGTAGTACAGTGCTTGCCTACCCTGTGGCGGTGAAGCCGCGGGTTCAGTCCCTAGTACCAAACAGAAAAGAACAGAACAGAACAAAGCAACGCAAAACTAAACAGTGTAAAACACAGAAGCCTGTGGTTTCAGCGGTGCGGTTCCACGTAGACGCCAGGAGGGGCAGCACTGACAACGAGGGTTCCCAGGGAAATGAGCAGCAGAGGCCGAGTGCCTCTCCAGCCCTCTGACACCGGTGGACTCTGCCCTTGCCAAGTCTGTCTGCAGCAGGAGGCCTGGATCTCAGCCCCCGCTGCCACCCTGGCGCTTTGCCTGGTCCCTGGATTTACTGTCAGGCTTGGTCTCCCAGCCCATCCCCTTCTCCACCCACCGGTGGGGCAGGACCGCGGATGACCAGGCCTCCCAGAGCGGGCTGTCCCCGGGCTGCCGTGGACTGTGGACATTGCAGATCGACAGCCCCCCTGAACTGTCGCTGTTTAGGAGGGTGACTCCTGGGAAGACGGGGCACAAATGGGTGGGAGGCCCAGACGCTGCGGGGGAGAGAGGATGTGCATGTCCAGGGCGCCCCGGTTTCTGGGCCACGTAGATGGGAGCATCCCGAGGCAGCGACACTGGCCTGGCCTCACTGCAGCTTGGTGCCCACACCCTGGCCTCCGTGCGGCTCAGCCAGCCCAGGCTGCATGGACACTGGATGAGCGAATAGAAACCCAAGCAACTGGATTCCCGCGTGCAGCCCTGGCTCCCTGAGCGTGGGCTCTAAGTGCATTATGCTGGGCTGCGTTGTCTTTCTGTCCCCTTGATTTAGGGCTTGATGTGGCCATGAAGACCAAAGAATCACAGCGGGGACCGTGGGCGACAGCCTGGCCTGGGGTCCTGCACGCTGTGATCTGGCCTGGAAAGAGTGAGTCGCTCCCGGTCCCGGGAGAAGCTGTGGGAAGACGGCGCCCAACGGCCCAGAGGATCTGTGCTGGGCCAGGCCCCCTCTGCAGACCCCAGCGCTGTGCGCAGGAGGAATAGTGGCCCTGAGCCGAGAGGTCCTGGGGACAGGGTCAGGCACTCCTGGGCCACACACCCAGACCAGAGCGGTGGGCAGCAGCTTTCCTACAGGGACACAGTAAGCTGTCCTCCCTGCCGGAGAGGGACACGGGGGGTGGGTAGTCGCAGAGAAGTCTTCAACTCACAGTCCTGGACCTGAAAGCCCTACAGCTTGGCGCAGGTTCCGGTGAGACCTCCCTTGGCTGTGTCACCTCTGGGTGACAATGCTGGGAACACAGGTGGGAGCGAATCAGGAAACCAGAGAGGCCCGGGCAGGCCCACGGCCCAAGGACCTCCTGTCCCAGGACAGGGTCCTGAGAGGTCCTGAGAGGTCCCAAGGCTGAGTTAGGGACCTACCCACCCGTGTGCAGAACAAGTTTTCGGGGCCCTGACTCCCGAAAAAGAATTTTCAGGACAGGTCAGTGAGGCATAAAGGAATGTGTGGGGCAGAAATTTAAAGTACACATTCGAGAAATGGAGTGCGGGCCCAGGAGAGAAGCCTTATTTCCTGGGCCAGGGCCATCTGTCTTTCTCAGAGGGGCGAGAGCCCAGCAGGGGCTGCTGTCTAACAGGTGTGGACCCAGCTCTGCTGCCTGTCTGAGACGGGTAATGTTAGCATTCTTGGATTCTGTCGGCCTGCTCTCTGCCTTGGGCTCAGGTCCTCTTTGCTTTCTCAGTTAAGCCGGTTGCGGGCTTGGTGTCCTGAGGAATGCCGGTGTGAGGGCCCCGAAGGAAAGGAACCTAAATTCCACCGAGAAAATGGGGATGCGGGCGCCTGGGGTGACACCCAACTCCGCGGGGTCCTGGAAGTTGCCATCCTCTTCACAGTGCAGTTTTAGCTATGGTGTCCTTTCTCCTTTCTGCTTGTCTTCCTTTCTTTCATCCTACCTCACTTGCCCTCCGCCCCACCTCTCAAAAGCTCCAACTCCCAACATCGCCATGGTGAGGACAGAGCTTCCTGAACCCTGGCAACACAGCCCGGCCCTTGGAAGCAAGGGACACAGGGCAGGACTGAGCAGAGCGAGGCGCTGAGCCAGGACTGAGTCCGGCCTTCCTGGTGCGGACAGGGACGGAGAGCTCAGCATCCACAGCTGTGATATGGGGGCCTCTGAGCTCTCTGACAGGGCCCAGGGCTGGCTCCCTGCACCTACTGCTACGCCATCCAAGATCTCAGACGCATTTGAGTAGTTCCAGAATTCCTTTCAGGACGCACTCTTGCTGCCATCTAATGGATTTCAAAGAAAAAAGTAAGGAACGGCCGCCAGGCTGGTGGTAGATGGCCATGACCCCAGTGCTCAGGAAACTGAGGCAGGAGGATCCCTGTGAATTCAAGGGCAGTCTAGGCCACATAGTGAGTTCAAGGCCAGCCTGCACTACACAGTGAGACCTTGTCTCAAAAAAAGAAACATGAAGTAGGAAATGGTAGCTGACAAGTTCACCTCACAGCCCACTCTGCCCTGCCTTGGACCCACGGCGGGATCCTCTCCCACAGCCACAGGGCAGGGCCTGCCCCCAGGAGGACTTGTGATATCTCAGCCGCATCTGTGTCCTCACCGACCCACTTCCCTCCTCGAGCCGTCGGGAATCCACAGGGTTCAGCCCGGGCTGAGAGAGGCAGGCTCACAGCCAGGAGCTGCTGCAGAGCAGCCCTGTCAGGCCTCCACTGAGCACAAAGCTCGCCACACCCGGGGGCTGCGTCCATGAACACCTCCTTATCCCCAGACACCACCCACCCACCCAGGAGGCCTTGTCTGGGGCCCTGGGACCTCAGGGCCTCCCAGGGACCCAACTGCTTCTCGTGGGCACCACCTCCTGGTCCTTTGCAGCAGAGAGGCTGCATTGGGGCGGGCAGGGAGAGCCAGATTAGAGAACTCCCACTGCTTTAAGGAGCCAAGCAGCAGAAACCCGGTGCATAACTGTAAATAACACTGCCCTCCAGTGTGCATCTCTTTTGCAAGCGGCCCAGGGCCATCCGACAGCTGCTCAGGGCTGCGGCGGCTCACGTCTGAGGAAAGAGGGGCTCGGCACCTGGCTTCTCCACACCTGTCTGGGGGTGAAGGTCAGCAGTGGGCGGGTCGCCACCTCAGTGCACCTTCTTCATCTGACCTGAGCGTGTTTACAAAGCGATGACAGATCCAGCCTTGCTCACTGTCCAAGCCCGGCTTGTGGGCTGCACACAGAGCCTGAGTCCGGGCCACAGAAGCCGGAGCCACCCTGGGCTGTCAGACGCCGCCCGGCTGGGGAGCAAGGGACATACAGCACAGGTGCACACAGCGATCTCCAGAGGACCAGCTAGCTTCCTGCTGTGAAGTATTCTGGGCTGCAAAGGTCCCTGGGCCCCGCTAGGGGCCTGCGAGACAGAACATGATCGAAAACTTCAAGCACCCGGGACCCTGACTCCTGAGGGCCGTGTCCCTGGGTCCTGGTCCCAGCTCCGCTGTTAGGTGACTCCCTGAGTCTTGTCCTGAGGTTTAATCCCTTTGCACCTTACTTTTCCTGTCTTTACGAGGCAATACGAACTGAGTTTTCTTCTTTCCCGCCCCGGCTCCTATTCAATCAGCCAGGCTTGGCTGTGCTTGGATGACTCGGGGAAAGGGTGTGTATGTAAAGAAAAAGGAGAAAAGTGTTTAAATTTTATCAGTACACGTGTACAGTGCATGCAGTTTACATTCCCCCGGGGAGTTGCTACATGTACATAAGACGTCTCAAACTCTTTTGGAGTCCCCTTCCCTGCCTCCCTCACCTCTCTCCCTCCACCTCTAAATCCCCTTTCCCCATTCTCATTCTTTTTCCTTTTTTTTTTTTTGGTACCGGGGATCAAACTCGGGTCCTTGCACTTGCGAGGCAGGCGGCGGAACCACCGAGCTAAACCCCCGGCCCCCCATTCTCATTTTTATTGGTATTATTCAGTTCATGTTTATGGCATATAATTTTACATAATTGTGAGTATTTGGTATGCGTACATGACACATCCTAAACATTTCTACTTCCCCTTGCCCCTCCCCTCAGCCTGCCTCCTGGACCCCTTCACATTTGGAAAAGATCTCTCTCCCTCTCTCCTTCTATCAGTCTTTTATTTTGCTTTTTATTTGTACTTTGCCTTACTCCAATGAGAGGTAGCATATGGTATTTAAGCCTGTGTGTCTACTTTATTTCACTTAACATTATATTTTCCAGGTGCATCCATTTTCCCACAAATGTCTCGAATTTATCCTTTATAGCTGAGTAGTATTCAATTATGCAGAGATACCACATTTTCTTTGTCCATTCATTCGTTGATGAACATACAAGCTGCTTCCAGGATTCCGCTATTATGAATTGTGCTGCTATACACATTGGTGTGTGTCTGTGTAATATGACGTCTTTAGCTCTTTGGGGAAGATATCTAGAAGGGGAGTAGCTGGGTCAAATGGGATTTCTACTTTTAGCTCTTTGAGAAATCTCCATACTGATTTCCACAATGATTGCACCAGTTTACATTCCCATCAACAACATAAAAAGTTCCTTTTTCACTGACCCATGCCAGCATTTCTTATTCTTTGACTTCTTGATGGTGGCCATCCTTACTGGTGTAAGATGAAATCTTAGTGTTTTCATTTGCATTTCTCTAATGGCCAGGGATGTTGAACATCTTTTCTTATATTTGTTGGCCATTTGTACTTCTAAGAAGTGTCTGTTCATTTCAGTTGCCCATTTCTTATTGGGTCTTTTATTTTGGGTGATCCCATTTTTTTGAGCTCTTTATATATTCTAGATATTAGTCCTCTGTCCTCTGTCTGAGAAGTATCTGACAAAATTTTTTCTCCCATTCTGTAGGTTGTCTCCTCACTCTACTGATTGTTTCCTTTGCTGTGCAGAAGCTTTTTTATTTAATTTAATTCCATTTGTTGGCTCTTACCTTTATTTCTTGTACACTTGGAATTCTGTTCAGAAAATACCTGCCTACACCTGCGACTTCAAGAGTTTCATCTATTCTATCTTCCAGTGGGACCACTGTTTCTGTTTTAATGTTCAGATTTTGATCCATTTTGATTTTAGTTTATTATGCGGTGAGAGATATGAGTCCAGCTTCAATCTGCATATAAATAATCACTTTTCCCAGCACCATGTGTTAAATAAGCTGCCTTTCCTCCAATGTATTTTGTCCCTTTGGTGTTGATCAAATAGCTGAACATGTCCAGGATTAATTCTGTGCCCTTATTCTGCTCCATTGATCCACATGTCTGTTTTTGTGCCAGTGCCATGCTGTTTTAACCACTGTTGCTTTGTGATATAACATGAAGTCAGGTATTGTGGTGGCTCCTGCTCTGCTCTGGTTGCCCAGGATTGCTTTCCCTAGTCTGGGTCTCTTCTGGTTCCATATGAATTTTAGGATTATTTGCTCTGGTTTTTTGAGGAATGCTGTGTTGAATCTATATATCAGTTTGAGGTGCATGTTCATTTTGACAATATAGTTCTGCCTCTGCAGGAACAGGGGGCATCTTTCCATTTCCTGATGTGAAAAAGGAAAATTTTTTTATCTGACTTTGAACATTTTAGATCTAGTAGAACTCAGCAAGCATATGACAAAGGTAACAGGTTTGGAAGGATGCATTATATTGTGAGACAACATCATTCTGACTCCAACTAGAGGATCTTCTGGGTAGATGGAAAAAAGAGTCTTTCTGCACCTGTTTCCCTGCAGCTGGGGTGGAGATCAGGTGTGCCACTGCTGTCCATGCAGGGCACCTCTGACCTCTGCTCTTCGGCTTGGTGGTGGAGGTGTGTGGTGATAGGAGGTGTGCTTTCCCAGCATCCGGGACCTCGCTTACTTGGATGACGGGGCAGTCACTCCCCTGGGGCTGCCCTCAGCCAAGGAGGGACAGAATCGGTGGGCAAATGCCTTCCGCCTTCCGCACACAGGCTGCTCTGCGGGCTTCCTGAGGGGCCGCAGTAGCATCGCGCTCTGGCTGTGCAGAGCAGTGACTCACGGATCAGCTCTGCTTCACTCTCTCAGCTTTCTTCTCTTTTTCTATCACACTTCCTCACCTCCTCACCTGGGAGTCTTGCCACTTCCTGGGCTTTATTCAAGGATAGGGGTCTAGATGCTCTCTGTTCCCAGATTCTTCCAAATGTGTTCCTCACCTGGGAGTCTTGCCACTTCCTGGGCTTTATTCAAGGATAGGGGTCTAGATGCTCTCTGTTCCCAGATTCTTCCAAATGTGTTCCTCACCTGGGAGTCTTGCCACTTCCTGGGCTTTATTCAAGGATAGGGGTCTAGATGCTCTCTGTTCCCAGATTCTTCCAAATGTGTCTGTCATTGTCCTACAACTCAGCTAGAAAGGCAGAGGGACAGACACTGGGCTCCCCAGATCCAGGGCCACTCTGAAGCTGAGATATTTATCAAACTGCTCTTTCTCCTTATTAGGTGAAGGGCGCTCCTGAAGAGCTTGCTGGGCTGCCCCATACTGCAACCAGATAACAGCCCGGGAGCACATCCCCAGCACTGGGGTAGGATACTGTCAGTTTGCCACTGACTGCATGTTCAGGATGGGCTGAGGGCTACGGGCAGGGGGCTGATATGCCAGGTACAGAGTCCCACCTTGTCCTGGCCACTCCTCAGGTGTTAGAGACCCCTCCCTGGACTTGGCCCAATTCTTGGATTCTCCTGGACAGGCCCAGGGGCACATGCTGCTTTCTCCATGTTTGGCGAGAGCCATCATCTGTTCTTCTCCGTCACTGGGGACTTAGGAGATCCCCAGTGATCAGCGCAGTCTCCCCTGTGTCCTGTAGTCCAGTTGGTGTGGGCAGCAGAGCAGCAAGTGGTGGGCCACTCCTGGGCTTGGGCAGTGCCGTTACCACACTGTCCATCTTCTCTCCAGGCCCCAGGGCTGCCGAAACAAAGTGCCAAGAACTGGGTGACTTGAAACAACAGACTTTCATTCTCTCAGCATCCTGGAGGCTGAGAGTCAGAAATCCAGGGGTCACCGGGGTCTGCTCCCCCTGGAGGTTGTGAGGGAGAACCGGGGACGTTCTCTGCACTTCCAGTGGCCGATGGGTCCCTGGGTACCTCCTGGACTACGAATGCATCCCTCCGATCCAGCCTGTACCTTCGCTCGGCCTGCTCTGTGCGTCTCTGTGTCCACATCCCTCTCTCCTCTTATGCACACACCAGGACGCCCTTCGCTGGCTGGAGGGCCACCCTAACTCAGTCTGCTCTCATCTCAGTGATTACATCTATTTGCAGATACAATTCCATCCACGACTACGGGGATGTGAGACTTCAACATATTGGAGGGGGGGGATCCAATGCACTACAGTCCCCTAAATGGGCGCAAGCCAGCTGTGTGGGGCTCCTAGGGGTGAAACCATCCATTCCTTGCTCTCCTAACTTGGTGTTACAAGACCTTTGGACCAGGCTGTCCCCATCAGTAAGGACTGCAGGAAACAGAAGCCAGCCACTGTTAATGCAGCTAGGTTCATGTGGCGAGTGTGCTGATCTGGCAAGGACTCAGCAAGGAGAAGCCAGTAGGGGCAGTGGGCAGCAGAGAGGCTCCTGGCAGCCCCTCCACCCCGCTGGAAGCTCCCCAGGGGCCTGGAGTCACTCCAGGGCCACAGAAAGGGGTCGGCCACTGATGCAGAGGCCACTTAGAATGGAGGGAGGGCTACTTGGCGTTTTACTCTGCCTCATGGTCTTCCACCAATGTCCCTGCGTTGCTCAGACCCCCCTCGCTGTGACAACATGCACGAGATAGATGACCTGTAGGGAGGGAAAGTTTATTCGGCTCACGGTTTCAGAGGTTCCTGTCTCGGGGCCCAGAGCAGCACTGTGCTGTGAGCAGTGTGTGAGCAGTGTGTGAACAGTGTGTGGTGTGAGAGGTCCACTCCCCCATGGAGACAGGGAGAGGAAGGGCCTGGGCTCCCAGGACCCCTTCGAGGCCTCCCCTCGGAGACCAAGTTTCTTTGTAAGAGGCCCCATCTGCTAAAGCTTCTCCCACTTCTCAGTGGGCCACAGGCTGAGGCCCACGCCTTCACCAGGTGGGCTTGGGGGGACACCTGAGACCCCAGCCACAGCAGTCTCACCCACAAAATTCAGCTGGAGGCCCAAGAACAGGGGTTCCCGGGAAAGGCGGCTTGCGGGCCTGACCTGGGAGACAGCGAAAAGAGAGGAGGCGGGGGGAGGAGGAGGAGGAGGAGGAGGAGGAGGAGGACGACGACGATGACGACACACCAAGCAGCAGCACCACCACAGGCTGGCCCAGCAACCCCCTTCTCTCGCAAGGTTGAGCTCACTGTAGATCCCCACGCAGTTTGGGGAAGAATACAGAGCCCCCAGCTTCCCCTCACCCGGTCCCCCTCAATGGAAATAGAGCACTTTAGCCCTCCCAGGAACCCGACATTGACACAATCCCCCAGTCTTACCTACACTTCTCACTGTATTTATATTCTCTGTGTGTGCATATAATATATATATTTCACTTTTGAAATCGTATGCCATGTGTAGATCTGTGTCTCTACCACCTGCCAAGATGGAGAACAGAAAAGCAATGCATGACGGTGTCACAGTGAAGCTCGTTATTCTGCATAGCTGATATGCAGCTAAAGCTTTTCAGGAGATGCGGATCGGCTCTGGCATCAGAAGGACCCCGTTGTGCCCCCAGAACCAAGCCCCCTCCTTCCTCCTTCCGGCACCTCCTGCCCAACCCCATCCAGAGTCCCTGGCAAGCCCCAGAGGGGTCTCCATTCCTCTGTTCACCGTGCACGGGAATCGTGAAGTCCGTATCCTTTTGACACTGGCTTTTCTCCTCTGCCCGGTGACCTCAGGGCTCACCCGGCGGCCACAGGGTAAGAGCAGATCCCTTTCCCTGTCACGTGACATCAGATGGTAGTTGGCTGAGCCATTGGCCCACCAAGGACATGGCCCTTAATGTATTTTTAGCCTGTTTATTCCTGTTGCTCAGAATGTCAAAGTCTATTGATTTGTCCTCAAGGTCACCGACTGCATCCTGTCTTCTCCGCTGTTCCTCATCTCTGCTACTGCCTTCTTCAGATCTCCATCTAGTTTCCTCTCTTTCTTTGCTGAGATTTCCTGGTTTTTTGTCCTTGTTTCAAGAGTGTTTGAAATCACTGTTAAAGCACTGGCTGCTCTCAAATCCTTTCAGATAATTCCAACATCTGACTCGGTGTGGTGCTGGGTAGGTTGCCTTCTCTCAGGGTGTGATATTCCTCCTTCTTGGTGCCTGTGATTTTTTTCAATTGCCTGGACACCTTGGCTGTCGCCTGAGGATGCTCAGGTCCTGTTTAGTTTTTTGCTTTGGAGCAAGCAGACCCTGTTTAGGCTCCACGTGCAGGTCCTGGCCGACTTTTGTGTGCTCTGGTCCCAGAGTTGATTTTCTGAGTCTTTGCTGTGTGGCTCAGCCTGCTCTGTGTGGCTGACACCAGGGAGGTGCCTGGTCCCTGCTGGTGCTGCCTATGGCCAGAAGTTGTCCAGGTCAGCTGCTTGGTAGCTGTGGTTGGAGAAAAGCACTCTCCACCCCAGAGAGACAAAGACTGATTTCTGGATGTGTGCTTGAGGCGGGTTACAGCTCCTGGGGCCAACCAGCCACGAGCTGTGGGGGGGGTCTCCACCTCATGGGATTTGCTCCTGCCTGGGACTCCTGGCTGCCACGTGGGGCGGGGAGCACCATCCCTAGCCCCTCAAGGTTACTGGGGCTCCCGTCTTCCCACCTGTGTTGCCTCCTGCTGTGCGGAAGGCTCAAGAGGGGCCGGGATCGGGATTCGTCTTCTGTTGGTGGAGAGACTTCAATCACCCTGCTACTATGCTGCTCCTTTGGTCACAGGGTCCCTAACCAGTCAGGCTCCCTCTTTCCACCATTCAGACTTCTCCTTTGGGTACCTCTTGGGTTATTTCCAAAGGCTGGAGTTATACTGAGTGGGAGCAGAAACGAGTCCACACTGTCTGTCTCTGTTTTGTGTTGACAGCACAAGGGCCCAAGATAGCCACGGGGTAGTTCCAACCACCAACATTTTTGAGTGCCCTAAAGTTTTCTCCTCTTGGGGACTAAGACCTGAACCAGCAGGCCCCAAGGCTGTGGAGCGAGGACCCAAAACATCTCCACGTGGGTTCTTAGGTACATGATGAGAAGGACCGTTCGCTCAACACCCCCAGACTCCTGACCTGTGAACCCTGGCTCTGGGAAGTGTAGCGTAGACCTCGGTTGCCTACAGGGTGGCGTCCTAGCTCTTTTCAGTCTCCTAGCAGGGCCATGAGGGAGCCGAGTGAGGCATCCCAGTCTCCAAGTGTCCTCTGCATCTTACAGCAGCAAAGCCTTGGCCCTGGCCCACTGCTACTCTTTCTTTTGGTACAATGAATCCCACTGTTGGAAGCGTTTCAGGAAGCCATGGATGGACTGCCCAGGGCAGAAGCCGGGGGCAGGGGAGGTGAACCCACACGAAAGACTTCTGCGTGTTCCATCGAGGACAAGTCCCTGCCCCCTGGGCTGGGGGGAGGGGGAGGGGGCTCGCCAGGGGCCCGTGGGTACGGGCAATGCCACCTCCGCCATGAGGAGCAAAGGCCAGGTTGTTGAATCCAGGTGATGCTTCTGATTCTGCCACCACTTTATCTCCTTTCCTTCCCTTGTGGTTTGCTTCTGGCTTTGGCTTTCTTTGTTCTCTCCTTTCTCTTGTTTTTCTTACAGTTCGCCTCAGTTTCTATCTCCCCTCCCCGTGCCACTCACCGACCTAGATCTTGGTTTTTGCTGCATTAAGGCCAACCTCAGTCTGCTCAGGTTCTTTCTATCCAATTCATGACTTGTTTTTCTCCACTGACACTGTTGGCTTCCCTCCCTCCCTGGCTGCTGTCCCGCGGGGGAGCTGTGCCCCGCTGTGACTGGGGGAGCTGGCACTGGGCTCCTGGGCCCTGACTTTGCAGAGTTGGCACCTCCCCTCCACCCTGAGGCACCTGTGTCTCTTCCCACGGGACCTCTGCTTGTCCCCCACCCTGGCCCCCTCTCTGCTCCTCAGAACATCTGAAGGGCATTGTGTTGGCCCCATTTCCCTCTGCTACATGAGTTCACGCCGCGTCCCTGGGGACATGGGAAGCAGGCGGCCGTGCCTCTCGAATCTTAGGGCTCTGGGTCACCCAGTGAGGCTGGGCACGGATGTGCCACTACCATTCTGCCAGGACACATCCAACCTTCTAGCTCCCTAGCCTTTTCCTTTAGCTCTGTCCTTTTTTCTAGTTGGTCCAGACAGCAAATTTCTCATTTGGCCAACGGATCCAATTTTCTTCATTTATTTTTACTTATCTTAAGAACAAAATGCTGCAGACAGAATCGAAGCATCTCTGCTATCCCTGCTGATTCCTTCCCACTCTCCAAAGGGAATCTGTATCCTGAGTCAGTTCATCTTCTTTCATGTAGGTTCTTACACCTTTAAAAGAATGTAGATTTATCTACAGCAAACTTTGGTGTTTAAGAACCACGTACCTGTTCTAAAAACATATATTTGTGGTACTATGTCATAATCACATAGGATTTTTCAATTAGTTTTATTATTTAACATTATGTTTTTAAGACTACGTGTATGTGTAATGTACATATGGCTCCATTCATTAACTTTAGCTTATCCATTCTCCCATTGGTGGACATTTACATTGTTTCCAATTTTTTCTTTTGAAAGCAAGAACTCTCATGCATGTCCCTTTACACACCTGTGTGAGAAGTTTTTAGGGCATAAACTTTTAACTAGAATTGCAAGAATTCTAGGACAAGGGGTATCAACACCTTCAACTTTATCAAATACTGCGAGATTGCTCCCGGAAGTGATTGCAGCAATTTACATTTTCCCTAGTAAGGACTAAGACTACGCAATCCCCATGATCCTTGCCAATATTAACACTGTCAGGTTGTTTTATTTTATGTGTTTGACAGTCTGAGGAGCAATAGCTCATATTTTATATTCGTATTTTCCTAATTAAAACAAAAGTTGAAAAACTTGCATATGTTTATTGTCTATTTGAATTTCTTCCACAAATTGTCTTTTATATCTTTTGTTTATCTTACCTTCAGATGTTTGGTCTTTTTTTTATTAATTTATGGAAATGCCACTCTTAAAATTGGAGTAGGAATCCTGTATCAGCAATATATGTACAAACATCTTCCACAGAATCTGTTGCCTTATTTTCTACTTTATTTGTGGTATTGTTTGTTACATGGGGAGCTGGTTATTAAGCTGCCATCTTTCAGAATCAAATTCATCTTTCTACTCTGTAACCCTAGCTCCGGACCTTGTACACTACCTTTTTCCTTCACACACAGACCTGGAGATTTTAAATTTAACATAACAAAAACATCATTATTTTCTGGTATGATTTATATTTTCAATAAAGAGCATATCCCAGTGTCATGAAGAAATATTCTATGTTTTCTTTAACAGCTTTTAAATTTTGCCTTTCACATTTAGCATTTTTACATCCATCCATTAACTATTTTGGATTTGGCAACTGACGGGATCTATTTTATTGCCACATGCATGCCAGTATTCCGGCATCATTTGTTGAATAGCCACCTTTTCTTTCCTGATGTGCACTGTGATCTCCGTTGTGTGTCCTCTCCATCCAAACACGAGTTGCTTCTGGGCTTTCTTTGGTTCCTTGGCTCATCTGTATATCACTGACAACTATTACAGCATCCTGTTAGTATATAGCTAACATATGATGTCATCTAATATATGATGTCATCGATCGATTTTGGTTTGTGGGCCCATCTATGAATGTAAACGTTATGAGGTCAGATAATCTGATGATCTGTTTGGTTTGCTAACATATCCCAGGTACGCCAAAAGAGAGCCTAGTCTGAGGCAGGAGGATCACAAGTTCAAGGCCAGCCTGGGCAACTTAGTGACACTGTCTTTAAAAAAATACAGGCCAGGGATGTGGCTCAGCGGTAGAGCACCCCTGGCTCCAATCCCCAGAACAAAAAAAAAAAAAAAATGGAATCAAGAAGTCTTACAACAGAGAAACCAGACTGCCCTCGTTTAACCCAGTGTTTTCACAAACTCAACTACAGCACACTTTTTATTTTTTCCTAATACTATCATTCCATGGATATTTTATTTTATTTTTTATTTATTTATTTATTTATTTTGGTACTGGGGATTGAACTCGGGTCCTTGTGCTTGCACAGCAGGCAGCAAAACCACTGAGCTAAATCCCCGGCCCCTTATTTTATTTTTTAAAGATTTTTAAAATTTGTACATGTCCATAGTATGTAATGTTTACATTCCTGGTGAGGAATTGGTAATGTACCTAATATATATTGATTTCTTCCCTTCATTCCCTTCCCTTCTCTCCCTCTGCCCTCCACCTATATTTTGACCCCCTTCCTTTTTGTTTTTTGTATGTGTTTGTAATACTCAGTGTTGACATTCCTTGTGTAGAGTTCGTACATAACACACCTTAATTCTTTTTTTCATCCCCTACTCCCCTCCCCCTCCCTCCGTTGCTTGGTCCCTTTCTCTTTAAGAAAGATCTATCTCTCTACTTCCTATTATCTCTCTTTTATTATACTCTTTATTTGTACTTTGCGTTTTTCATATAAGAGAAACCATGTGATATTTAAGCTTGTGTGTCTGATTTATTTCACCTAACATTATGATCTCAGGGTGCATCCATTTTCCTACAAATGGCTCAAGTTTATCCTTCTTTATGGCAGAATAGTATTCCACTGTCTTGGGACATTTTGAAATATGATGATATAATGTCTTCCATCCAATGGACAATTATCTTATAGGCCTTAATGTTTAAGATAAAGCAAGGATACCCTGGGAAGCCCCAGGGCTGTACAAATCGACTTGCTTGGTGATATCACACAGCACGTTTAGACATTGGTTTCTCCATTTGAGATAGAGTCTTAAGAACCAAATTCCTCTTCACCAGAATGTCACGACGTCAATTAGGGCAAGTGGCTGTCCACATCTGACAAGCGTCTGGTATCCAGAATATATAGATAATTCTTACAACTGAATGATAACAAGACAAATGTCCCAGTTAAAAAAGATGAAGGATTTGTATATCCATTTGTCCAAGAGGTACAGTCAACCGATAAGCACAGAGACAGAACCTCACCCTCCCTCATCGGGAAACATGCAAATCAAGCGCAAGGAGCCCCCACTCACGCGAGAGCACCAGGTGTTCAGGAGGAATGGTGAATCCGGCAGCTACTTGGGAAAACTGTTCGGCCTTCGCTCAAAAATTTAAACACAGAGCTTCCATGTGTCCCAATCACTTCACTCCTAGATATTTATACTCAAGCGTTAAAAACAGGCTTATATGAGAACTTGTACATTAATGTTCATAATAGTATTATTCACAATAACCAAATAGGGAAATAACCTAAATGTCTATAAGTTGATGAGTTAATAAACAAGATGTAGTAGATCAATCTGGTGGAATAATAGGGACCAAAAGGAAGAAAGCACTGGTACACAGTACATCATGGGTGAACCTTGAAAAGGTCATGCTAATCAAAAGAATCCGATGCCTAAGGACATACATAATCTGATTCCATTCATATGAAGCGTCTAGCATGGGTAAATCCATAGACACACACAATGAACAGCCACTGGGAACTGGGGTCGAGGAAATGGGGAATAACCGACGCTTGCTAGTAGGGTCAGGGTTTCTCTGTGATAAACATATTCTGAAATTAGAGGTGGTGGTAGTGAATATACCAAAAAATCATTGTCTTATACATTTTTAAAGCACACATTTTATGGTATGTGATTTATATAACAATAAAATTTAAAAAAAATTTTGATTGTTGTAAATTCTAATACAATGATAAACATAGTGTGATATAATTAAACAAAAGGAGTATAAAGCATTACCTCTAAGTCAGTCTTGACTAAAAATGTCACCAAGTATGCCTGTAACCCCAGCACTCTGGGAGGCTGAGACAGGAGGATCAGGAGTTCAAACCCAGCCCGGGCAACTTAGTAACTTCAGGAGACCCTGTCTCAAAATAAAAGATAAAAAATGGGCTGGAGATGTGGCTTAGTGCAGAGACCCTGGGTTTGATCTCCAGAACCGTAAAAATAAACCAAAAAGTCACCAGACACTAACCATGCGTTTATACTAAAACTTTTTTCAATTAATTTTGCTGGGTATGATAATGGTGCAATGGCCATGTATTTTTTTAAATGTCCTGTATTCATTCCTCAGTATGGGGGAAAACCAGTGCACATGGTGACAGGTCTCCCACCACCTCAGCAGCTGTTATGTATCGTAGCTGCCCTCTTCCTATCTTGCCTTGCCCCCTCCCCTGTGTGACGTCATGCCAAGATGGCTGCTCCCACCAAAGAATAAACCCTTCTTCCCAGCATGCCCCTGTTCCCGCCTAGAGAGTAACCTAATACTCACCTCCTACAACCTAGTGACATCACGTGCTCCTCCATTCCCTAGTCACTGCCTCACTCAACCCCACCTCAGCCCCTACAAACCCCACCCCAGTCTCTATAAAAGACTCTCCCTGCCCCGGCCATATTGCTTTTGTCTCTCCTTTGTTCAGAGACAGCCCGGCAGATCTACTCCCCTAATAAAGGCTTGTTGTGGCCTGGTCTGGTCTTGGTCTTCGGCCCTTTTACCTGACACATGGAAGTGATTTAGGGGGAAATAACATGAAGCCTGGGGTTCCCCTTACACTCCCAACCCATCACAGTGGGCACACGTGGCTCCTGGTTTGGCTTCCAGCAACGCTGAGCTGGATGTGTGGGTGTAGGCCTTGCCGCCCGAGTTATCCCCGTGAGCCCCTCGCCAGCATTTCCCCTGGAGGCTGCTTCCGCTGCTGAGAGTTACCTAAACACAGCGCTCTGCGGGGCGCCCTTGCTTCCTGTTTATTAGCCAGAATTCCTCAGAGAACTTCCGTCAGCCCTGGGTTACCGTGAAAACCTGCTGTGCCACAGAGACAGGGCAAATGCTTCATTTTTCCCATTTCTTTGTGGGAATGCCTACTAAGACCCCCAGACTGACGAGGAAACTTTTCTTCCTTTAAGCGTCAGTAGAAGCTAATGGATTTTGATTCCGTCAATTGCATTAATGTTGTATGTTCAAATCGTTCCATTTTCAGCCAGCAGGAGCTCATTCCAGTTGGCGGCTGCCTTTGGCGTGACCCCAGAATGTGTGGCAGCTTCGCCCAGGTGGCCCGGGACCATCCTGTACACTTCCTGCCTTGAATGTAGACCCAGCTGTTACTCAAAGAGCCTGATTGTGCTCAGGGGAAATGCTGTGTAGGCTGTGACTCAGGCCTGAAGGCCTCGGTTCACTGCTAGCGCTTTCCACAAACAGATCTAGGAAACACATATCTCTTTGTAGAAACACAAGAAATGGTGAGGTATTGTTACTTGCCACTTAAAGTTAAGGTGATAGGGTTTTCCTATGATCTCTTTGCATGTACCTTTTTCCTGACACTCTCCCAGCCTGCTCTGCCTTCCTGAATTTGTTGGATAAGCCCAAGACCTAAAGCCACAGTGGGTTCAACTCCAGCCCCTCCTCTTTCCCACCGGGGCAGCTTCCAGTCTGATAGGTCCCCTCCAGAGCCAACGTAGTGCACATAAGATGAACTTGAGGGGACAAGGTGGAAATCTCCTCTCCTAGACCACCCCACAATCATGTGGGTCACTGGGCCTCATAACACCAACCTTGCCATGCAGACACTGCCTCACTACACCTTCCCCGGAAGTCACTCCTGGCAGCCCTGCCCCCCAGGGAAATCACAAGCAAAAGTAATTAAATGAGCAGGAGAATTAAGAGCCCATCTCTGATAGTCTCCTGAGAAGACAAGCCAGAGTACTTTTCCATTCTTTCTTGTTTAAAAATAAATCCGATCCAGGTTAAATCATGTTCCATGGCAACTTGCCATGATGGAGTTGTCATGGTTACAGGTGAACTGAAAATCATGCTGTGGCAGGCCAGGCTCTGAGCTCTCTGAGCTGTGTGTTTTAAAGATGCATCTATTGATCTTCCTGCCCTGGCTAAACATCCATGAGAAGTAACAGCATTTCCCAGCCCAATGGAGCTGCAGCCTCTTCTAATAAACATCCTCCCTCAGAAGCCAGGCAGTGTCCCAGGACACAACCACTTCCCAGGCTTGCATCTGCCCATGCTTGAGGGCTCGCCCCTCTCTGAAAGGAGAAGCCACTCCCAGGAATGCTCCTTAGATAGAAAGGAGAAAAGATCTCCCCCGGCATCTGTAGCAACACTATCCAGTAGAAATAGAATGCGAGTCCCCTCCCCCGCCTCCATCCCAGGCTCCTAGGGCAGAGAAGCTCAGCCAGTCCCAGCACCCAGAAGGAAGCTCCCCTGCTGCCATCCCAAGCTCCTAGGGCAGAGAAG
>NW_004624730.1:76797133-76880404 GCF_000247695.1 Heterocephalus glaber
AGGAAAAGGAAAAAATATGAGAAGAGGAAAAAAATGGAAACAAGGTCTTTGCAAATAGGGAAGGGTGGAGGGGGTGAAGGGAGTGCAAGGGAAGGGGAAAAAAATAAGAACCAGGAGACTCATGTAAAGGTACAAGATCCCAGTGATGAATGTAACTGTATTTTATACCTAAAATGTACCAATAAAGTTAATAGGGAAAAAATTTTAAAAATTTAAAAATTAAAAAAAAAGAATGTGAGTCCCCAAGCCGAGCCACATACACAAGTTTGAGTTTTCTAGGAGCCACATCTAAAAAGATTTCCCACTGGGGAGTAACTTGGTACAGCACGAAGTGGAATGCTGTTGAGAAACAGGACCTCTGCTGAGAGCTTTTCCTCTCCCCATCAGCCCGCCATCCCTGGTGATGCCCCGGTGATGCCGCCCTGGGCAACACATTAGAGTCACCTGTGATCCAAGCCCACAGCAGCTGAATTTCGGGTGGACACAGACATGGCTGTTTTTAAATGTGCAATCTTGGGGTTGGGGAATGGTGGGCTGGACCAGAGCTTCTTGCATTTATGCATCAGAATCACTCTGCTCCATGGAAAATTGACTGCTGCTTACTGGTATGTCTGACTCAGTAGGCCTGTGGTGTGAGAAGGCAGCTCCACGCCTACTTCTCTACCCAAACCCTCTGCCTGCCGGTGCTCCCCACCTCCTTGGCTGTCTCCATGGTTACAAGCTGCTCATCCTCAGACTGCTCCCAGGTCTGATCACTACTGGTTGTGTCCAGTTTCCCCTCTCACCCTCCTGGGCATGACTCTCTAGCAGCACTTCTTCTCCCTCCTCGCCTACCTGTCACCCTCCTGGTGTTGTGGCAAAGCAGAACAACTCTGTGCTATAGCCAAGTGTTACAGCTCTGAGGCCCAGCCGAGTGTTATAGCTCAGTGCCCCAGCTACCACAATTTGAAGACTCAAGAATCTGAAGGTCACTCGAAGAGGTGGGGAAAAAGCTTTATTACACCAGTGGGCTCAGTGGAGTTCATACTCTGAAGTCGGAGTGCTCTGCCAGAAATGAGAGTCTCCTTATACAGGGATTTCCAGGGTAGGCAAGCATGGTCCCTGAAGCGGGGGTGGAGTACAGAACATTCCTGAAAGGGGTGGAGCTAACAGAACATTCCCGAGAGATCATGAAGTTCAAATAGTTACAAATCATTTTGATACATTGGGCAGGAGCCTGCCCAGCAGCACTTACATTTCTGGAACAAAACCATGGAGGCAAGGCAAGGGCCTGCCTTTTTCTATTTATAGTATTGCTCTATACTGGGGCCTGCCCCAGCCGCAGCGTTCTATCTGTCTACCCTCAGCCCACAGGGCCAGAGTGTCCAGTTGGTTTGTCTGGGATCCCTCAAAGGGAAGTTTTTCTGGGGTTTTAAGGTGTGTCATTGGCTGGCTGTGGTAACATGCCTGTGATCCCGGTGCTCTGGGAGGCTGAGACAGCCTAGGACTTAGTGAGACCCTGTCTCAAAATAAAAAATAGAAAAAGGCCTGGGGATGTCGCTCAAGGAAAAGGCCCTGGGTTCAATCCCCCACACTGAAAAATAAAAGAAGCAAGACATGTCATTTGCCAGCTTTATGATCCAAATCTAGTTTTGCCACCTTATCTTGGACCTCAATTTTCTGACTCATGAAATAAAAGGATTGAACTTAAATCATTGCTAAATTCCCTTTAATCTCTATAAAATAAGCAATTCCTCTATGACCTGAAGTAAGAGAGGAAACCAATCCTCCATATGGAATTGGGCAACTATGGGTTAAATGTGTTATTAGGCAACTATGGGTTACCTGGGTAGCTATGCTCTTTGTGGGATGCACCTGAGTAGCCATGACAACTTCTGTAATCTGTCACCAAAGGAGCGGAACAGACTCAGAAAGTCCTGCCAGAACTCTGCTCTCCCCGCCCTCTGCTGCTCTGCTTTGTGTAAATCCTGCTTGCTGTATTCCCAGGGAAGCTCCAATGGAATTAGGCTTCATAGATGTAAAAAGAGGTAGATAAAGAAGAACAAACTTCTATTCGGGACTCTCTAGACTGACAGGAGTCACTCGCTGAGCTGCCGGCGCCAATTTGCTCCTTCTTCGTGTGTCAGAGTAGTCTGACTGGGAATCCCATGTAGTTTCCTGCTGCAGAAGGAGTGAACGATTGTCTCACTTTCTTGGTGCAATCCACCTTACCTCCATGGAATAAAGTATATTAATGATGAAGCAAATGGAAACAAGCACCCACAGCAACAAATAAAATTATGTGCTTATTAAAAATAGAAAATGATGATTCAAAAACGCCTGTGTGCATCTCCAAGGCACTTAAAGGAAACTGGTTTGGGCCAAGGCAGTCAGCTGCCCTCATCCAATCTGCTTGGAATCTCCTAAGAATCTCTGTCAGTTTGAAAAGTCTCTTTTGGCAAAACACACTCACTACCTATGGCCAAATGCAAAGGGCAGATCACAAAAGAATGTGCAGGGTGAGCTCCCTTTGCACATGGACATACCACACAGAGAAAACCTTTTGGCGGTGACATATCCATAGGCCAACTGCAGCCTCTCAGGATGACAGCTAAAGAGTAATTTTAAACAGTGTTGTTTTCGGTTATAGTTACTTTTACTTTTGCCTATAATGAACCTGTTATCCCAGCTTCAATATGAAAATTGCCAACCCTTTTTGGAAACACCTGTTTTTTCAAACCTGCACCTCCTGAGTAGTACACTAAGCCTTTCTGCAAGGAACTGGGTCACAAGTATCATTTTGTCAGCAGATCCAGCCACCTGCAACATGAGCAGGAGCCTGAGTCCAAGCATCTCCTGGGAAAAGAGACAAATTACTTCCTCTTTTCAGGCTTATAGATTTTATTAGGTGAAGGAGGCTCTTTCCAATTTTAGTGACCATGACCTCCTGTCCTTTGATTCTGAGCGAAGCAATGTGCCCTACTTTGGCCAGTGGAATCGCTAGCTGACTTGACACAGAAGAGGAGTGAGAAGGTATTTCTACAACTGGATCTGCAGTTTTCCCTTATCTATCGAAAGAACAGGCCTTGACACCCTGCTGGTGGCCCCAGGAGCTGGATACCAGGAGAAGCAAAGCCACCCTAGCCCCTTGTGGGTGTGCAGACTTGTGAGTTAGAGTAACAAATGATTGTTGATTTGTGGTGCACAAGAGCTAACTGATAAGAAGTTGTCATTGTATATATTTTAGAGAGAAGAAAATTAGCCCTTAGAGAGGCTCAACAAGTTTATAGGGGTCTCTGTGATGCCTTCACCCACTCCTTTACCCAGGCTCCTGTCTAGGCACAGAGCTTAATTAACCCAGCATATAAAGCCCCTCAGGCATCTGTGAAATAAGTTCTACTGTTGTTACCCTTTCACAGGGGAGGAAGCAACTGACTTGCCCAGGGTCACCAGTAGTGGTGTGTGACTTGAAACTAGGCCTTTCTCATTCCAATTTCTCTTCATCTTGCTGCTGCTGCTGCAGTAGTCTTGATGCCAGGTGGGGAATCACGGGTGACACAGATAGAGGGATGAGTTAAACACCCCAAACCACAGAGTTTGTGTCCTGACACCCACGAGTAGAATATGTCAGCACCTAGGACTCTCCAGGCCGTGTCTCCAACTCCGACTACAGTGATGTTGGCACCTGTATTGGCTCCCTTTCCTTCCCTTCCTGTCTCATTGCTCACTCCCTGGTGGATCTTCCTGGCACCAACTCTCAAATCATCAGCTCAGCTTAAGAAAGGCACAACAATCAGGAGCTCCAGAGAGGAGAGTGCTCCCCAGGTAAGATCTGGATGCAATTTATGCAGCATTGTCCTAGTCACTTACCTCCTCCCTGGGACACAACACCGACACCCACAATTTAAAGGAGGAGAGGTTTATTTTGGCTCATATTTCAGCCCATAGTTGGCTGGCTCCAAGGCAGGATGGCATAGCAGAGGGGACTGGCAGAGAGCTGCTCAGGGCATGGTGGACAGGAAGTAGAGAGTGAAGGCACATAAACCCTTCCGAGTCACACCCTCATAATCCAGTCATCTTCCAAACACATGGGCTTTGGGGCGCATTTGAGATCAAAACCATAGCCAGTGTCTGGTGTGACAACTGGGCTTCGAAAGCCTGGAAGGGGAAAGGATGCAGAGGGAGCTCTGCGTTGCAAAGCTTCAAAGGAGAAAGGAGCGGCCACACTGGAGTCCCTTCCTGCCCCAGGGAAGGAAATGCTTCTCTGCTTAGCAAGGTGCCTTTGGCTTTAGAATTCTTCTACCTCCCCTGAAGGAATAATTTCCCTGCTCTGAACTGGAAAAGTTGAATGTGCCAGTGAGATCACTTGTTCTTTCAGTCACACTGATGGATCAAACTTATTATTATGTTTGCTTTTACAAAATGTCCCTTCTTCCATCCAGGATCAAGTACTTGACAAAAGAACAAAACCCAGGGCAGAGCAAATGATAAAGCCTGATCTGCACCCCAAAAGTCGGGCTGAGGGCTGGCCACTTCTTCTGCACACTGACTGGGGTGGGGATGGCAGTCTGTGAGGCTCGCAGGGGACAAATAGAGGGCTTCTCTGTCCCCCAGAGCATCTGGAATATGTGCCAGGTAATTGCCCCAGGTGGCCTGGCTGGGAACCAAACCAGAAGAGGTTTTCAAAAAATAAGGGAAGCAAAGCCAGCAGGCTCCCAACTTTCTCCTTGGAGGATGTAGCAGCCTGAGGTCATGCAGGCTGAAAATGTACCTTGAAGTCCCTCCAAAGCATTGACCAGTACCCAAATGATACATTGCCAAAGGAAAGGGTTGGAGAGCAGTGCTCCTCACTGTAGATACGTAGGGAAAGGGACAGATGGATAAGGAAATAATAGGATGAAGGCCTCGGTGAGCTTCCTGACGAATCCTGACCCGAAAGAGTTAAACCTTTGCTAGAGGGAGGAATTAAGAAGAAAAGCAAGGGAACTGATGAGCAGCATGGCTCTGCCAGGTGCCCCAGCTAAAGTTATTTGCCCCTCCCCACCAGGCAGTAAAGTATGAAAGAGATCAAAGGGGAAGGGGACTACATAACAAAAAAGTCAGTGTATAAAACATATACTCATGCCTGGATGAGTAGATATTCTCTCACTATGTCTCCCTTTACTTAATTGCTTACTTGACCTTGCATTTAAGCCCTCCGCCCATAAATTTTGGAGTTAAGACCTTGATGGGACGAAGGAAAATCCAACGGTGCTCACCTAGGAATTTGCACATAGTCAATGGTGGGGTTCAGTACCTAAATTTAGGGTCTTAGGGCCTGAAATAGCTCATCAGGTTGTAACAAACTCCAGGAGGGAAGGTCTTTCTGCCACACTAATAAAAAGGGCTAAAGGGAAAGGCCCTCGGGTCCTACATTTTTCCAGAGCCCCCTACTCTGATTTACCAGGGTAGCTAGTGCTCCCTTTTCTCCCTTTCCAATAAGATGTCTTCCTTTCCTTAAACTTTGTGTCTTTGATCCTTTACTGATATGGAGTTTACAAATCCCGGTGAGCTGCCCACCTGCGGCAGAACTTGTCAGAGTGTTGGTGCTTGTGCCCTGGACACAACAGGCCCAGAGCCCGAGCTCCCCTTAGTCCGTAGCACTTCCTGTGGGGCCATGGGGTCCTGCACAGCATCCAGGTGACATCTGTATCATCATGCCTGCAGTGTCATGGTTTCCGGTTTCTGAGTGAGAGATTTGAGGATGACAAAGGTCACACCACAGCCAGCACTCCCAGTCAAATCTGACTGCCCGTCTGAACCCCAAATGCTGCCTTCTCACATGCGCCTCCCACAGTGCACCACCGGGATAGCCATAAAGCCACATGGAAGCACCAAGGAAGAACACATGATAAACACGCGTCCAGCAAGCAGCATGCAGACAGGGGACAGTCCCTGTGCTGATCAGCCCCAGCCCGCCCCCACCCCACCCCACCACCCCATGGGCACTGCAGAGTTCCGTGTTCTTGCTGTGTGGCCTCCATTCTCCAATCTCTCCTTCCCTAGGTCTCCTTGTTCTCTCAGAGACCCCCCAGCCCATATGGCCCCAGTGACACTGTCATGGTCTAGATCTCAAAAGCCCCGAAAACCTGCATGTGTGGAAGGTGAGCGGATCGTGGGGGCTCATGGTCAAGTTGCTCTCAGGAGGCGGGGCCTGGCTGGAGGTGGGCACTGGGGTGGGACCTGGAAGGGCGTGCCTCCCTTCTTCGCTCCTTCCTTCACCCTCTCTGCTTCCTGGTTGTCATGCCGTGAGCAGCTCTCCTGCACGCAGACCCTTCCGCCATGCTGCTTCTGCCTGGAGCCACCAGACATGCAAGGACTGGACCCTCTAAAGACGTGAGCCAAAATAAACCTCCTCCTTTAAGCCAAGGGAGTCTGGTATCATGTCTCAGCAGAGAAGGTGACTAGGACAGGCACCAAATGTATGTCTTTTTCCCTTCAACCCTTCCAAGGCAGCTTAAAGGGTGGAAAAGAGAGACCCTTCCCAATGCCCTTGTCTATCAGCTTGACCCAAGTGGTGGAAACCTTAGTTAAGCTGGATCAAGCAAATTGAGGGGGAAAGGAGAAGAGGAATTGATCAGCTCGTGTTTCTGGAAAGCACAGGGATTTTAGCTTCAGGTCTGGCTGGATTCAGGGGCTCAGGTGATCTATTACTTTCTCGCCCCTTGCATGGTCACTAGGGGAGGTGTCTGGGCCTCACTCGCTGAGGCTTCAATACTGACGGCGAGGGGAGGAGACCCAGTCTGGCTGACACACAACGTACAGCACAGGACAAACTGATAGTGCTTCATTAGGACGACCCTCAAACACAAATCCCTACAGGATTGTGGCTGTCACACGGCTGGCTGGGGCCGCTGAAATCGTCATTCCTCCACCTCCCTAGTGTCACAGCTCTGGGTTCTCCTCCCCCACATGTCTTCTGGGTTTGGAGAGCCTGCGAGGCTGCCTCCAACGCCCCCGCGAGGGCACCCTTAGGGCCTCATTCAGGAAGACAGTTTAGGATGGTGCCACAGGGGCCACCTGGATCTGGGCTCTGAGTGCTGTCCTCACATGGGTCCCTCTCCCGCACAACCCTGAGTTTGTGGAGGATCGAGCAGCCCTGTCATGAGGGCCACCCAGTCACCACTGCTCCCCCGAACACGAGGTGACCCTAGGAGAGGACAGCAGTCAGACAGTGACTGGAATGCCCAGAAGGTCTGCGAATCACCTTGGGGCAGAGGACCTCTAACAAGGGAACCCCGAAAATCGCACTCCCCTTCTGGGCCCCCCCTGCCCTCCCTGGGCCTCCTCGGACCCCGGAGCCACAATGTGTCCAGCAGCACCCCAAGTTTGAGGGGAACACTGTGCCAGAGACCCCACAATCCTGTGCATCTCCAGATGCCTGTAGGGCCCAGGGGGAGATGTGTGTGCCTCTCCCCACCTCTGTCTTTTGGCTCAGAGGGGCCCCTGCATCCCCTCCTGCACCCACCTCCTTCCGGGAAGTGCTGTTCACTTCCTGTTTTTTTCTTTTGAGTCTGTATTGCCGGTCTGGCCTCCAACTCACAGCCATTGTCCTGCCTGAGCCCCTGCGTGCTGGGATCACAGGTGGGTCCTACACCCCTGGAGTGTTGTTTGCATGGTTTTCCATCTTGGGAAGAGGAGCCGCTGATCCCTGATGCTCACCAGGACATCACATCACTTGCAGTGAAAACCCATGTCCCCTGCCCCTGCCCAAGCAGGCAACTGCGCTGGGTGGGCACACAGGCAAACACATCCCCAGGACACTCCCAGCCCTGGGACTTCCAAGGCGGGAGTTCACGCATTTAAAGATTTTCCGTTCTGACATCTCCTCCACCAGGACGGCACCTCTGGGACAGAGTTCCAGAAATCTTCCCAATATCCATTCTCCCTTAATAATCAAACAGGTACAATCCTGGGCTTCCCTTGGGGATACAGCTAGCCAGTGAGATACAGGCAGAAATTCTGAGTGAGACTTCTAGAAAATATCTTTATTTCCAGCCCTTCTTCCACTTCCTCGATGTATTCCTGTTATGATGGTAGGAGATACAGCAACCTTGTTATGACCTCAAGCATGGAAGAAGCTGTGTTTTAAGGATTGAGAAACAGAAAAGCATACTAAATGTGGGTACCCGAATGACCCCTTATTTCTCATAAGTAAACAAACAAATGTCTAATTATTGCAACGTACTTCAAGCAGGCCTGCAGTGATCCATGCTTAGTACTGAGAGTGTCTTTCTCCTTAAACCCTCCCCAGTATTAGGCCTCAGGCACACCCCATATCTGAACATTAGCTGTCCAGTGGGATTATCCTCTAAGAAATGCAGATTATGAAGCTGGAGATGTCAAAACCAGCTATGTACAGGGGCAGCCACATCTGCTTGGATAAATGAGCCCTGGAGAGAGACAAGGAAGTGACCCAGGATGGCTCTGCAGGTGGGGATGGCCGGTCCAGGGTGCTCAGCGAGTCCCCGGCGTGTGTGGCACACACCCCGCCTTTCCAGGGCCTCTCCCTTCTCCATGGGTCCCAGACAGAAACTTCTCCCACTAGCCCACCCAGGCTGGACAGTTCAGACAGCGGCCATCTGTAGGGGCAATGGGAGAAGGCCGCACCAGGGAGGCAGTGAAAGGCTGGGGAGATTTTTCATGGTTTTGTGACACAGGGTCTCACTATGTAGCCCAGGCTGGCCTTCAACTCATGCCAAGTCCTCCTGCCTCAGCCCTCTGAGTGCTAGGATTACAGGTGTGTGCCACCACATGCCTGACCATGACTGGGATGATTTGGAATCATGCAAGTTGCACACCTTACAATTTAACATTCACAAAAAGCTGCAATAGGTTACACTTCCGCCTCAGGACGCGAATGTGTCTTTTGATGCTTCTGCCGCCAGGCAGCGTTTAATCATCCCCACAGCCAAGGGCCCACAAAGGCCTGGCCCAGCTCCTGTGTCCAGGGCAGCCAGTGGGGGTCACCTGTGGCAAGCGGACTTGGCAGCCAAGTGCCGGCCCCACCACCTGTCAGTGCCATCGGCCCGCAGGCCAAGTAGAACCTGAGTGAATGGAAATCGTGCGAGAAGGAAGATTTGAGAAAATTACACTTTCTCCATAGAAAGTGTTTTCAAAGCATGTTTAAAAGCCTTCCAACCTCATTTCGCAGCCGTCTGGAAGAGCAGCCCCAGAGAGGGCCCAGGAGGCTCCACCTCAGCCTTCCTGTCACCCAAGCCCGGGCCTCCCCCTGGCCTCCCCATGTGCTTGCTATAGGCTGTGACCAGCTGCCTTCCTGGGTCTCAGGATTCCTCCTAAAACCCAGATAGATGCATGGGCTTGACACCTAGGTGAGCTGTAACAAGTTACAAGAATACACACCCAGGCCCCCTTGGACCAGAACAGTAGGAGCAACCAGGGCGGGGGAGGAGAGCAGACCCTGCTGGCTTGGAATAGGTGTTTGGGTGAGGCTGGGCCAGGGGCACCAGAAGGGAGATGTGGCTGCAGAGTGGGTGCAGGGCCCACCCCGCTGGGCCCCATTTGCTAGCCACGTGGTAGCGGGCGAGGGTGGAACTGACTCCTGGTCTCAGTGTCCTCATCGGGAACAGGGACGGGAGGGATCAACACAAGGGGCTGTGGGGAGACAGAATGAGTGACTTCTACAAGGCCCAGCTACACGACCTTGTTCTGAAACCTAGTGGCTGGAAGTTTCCAGGACTACTTTATTCGCTCCGTTTCTACGGGTCAGACAATTAGGCAGGCACACGGGAACTGCTCCTCTCGGCCTTGTGGTGTCTCAGGCAGCAGCATGGCTTGGAGGCAGGGGCTGGACCCCACTGAGGGCACATCGCTTGGGTGGCTGTTGGTGGTCAGGACCTGGAGGAACTGCAGCCAGCTTGCTGTGGACTGAACCACGTCCCCCCAAATGCACAGGTAACCTCCACCACCTCCAAGTGACGACACGCTGGGCCGAGCCTTTACGTGGTGACTGAGTTAAAAGGAGGAGCTCAGGCTCGTGTTCAGGTTAAGCCCGAATCCAACGTGACCATGACTGGTGCCTTCACAAGGACAGCAGGAGACAACAGCACATGCACAAGTGCAGAAGAGCCTTGCCAGGATGCCACCTATGAGCCACGGAGCAAGGGCACAGAACACACCAAGGCTGCTGACTCCTTGACCTTAAACTTCCAGCCTCGAGAACGAAGTTACACAAAGAGAACCATGGAGCACATAATCTTTTGAGACCTTTTTCACCTAGCATGATTGTATATATCAACTGTTTGCTACTTTTTATTGCCAAGCAGTATTCTATGGTATTGAACATATCATAATTTGTTTATCCACTCATCTATTGACAAACATTTTGTTTATTTCCAGATTTGAGCAATTACAAATAAAGAAGTTATGACCAATTTCATAAGAACAGGAGTTTCCATTTGTCTGGGATAAATGCCCAGGGCTGTAACTGATGAGTCATAAGTGTATGTTTCATTTTTTAAAGAAATTACTGAACTATTCCCACCAGCAATGTATGAGAGATCCAATTTTCCTCACGCCCATTAGGATTTGGTTTCGGAACGTTCTCTTTATAAAAACTTTTTAGCTGTTCTAAGGGGTGTGTGGCGATGTTCCATCATGGTCTGAACTTGCATTTCCTCTTAGTGTAATCTTGAACATCTTTTCATGTGTGTATTTGCTATCTCCATATCCACATGGATAAAATATCCGTTCATGTCCTTCGCTCATTCTAAAACTTAACAGCCCAGGATGCTGTTTATCTTAACACATGCATCCTGTGGGTACTTTAAAGGAATGTGTCCTGTTGTTGGCTGGGGTGTCCTGACAATGTCAACTAGACCACAGACTGGCGCTGGTGTTGGTGGAGCTTTTCTCTGACCTCAGTGACCTCTGCCTCGTTGTTCTATACGTTGTGAAGAGACAGGTGTTGGGGTCTCAGCTATACTTGCATATCTATTTCTACTTTTAGTTCTATCAGTAACTGATTGGTTTCTTTTGAGGGTCTGTTATGGGGTAAATTGACATATAGGTTTACCTATAATTTTATAGGTAAATTGACCTTTTATCATTACCTCTTTTTTATTCTGGGTAATTCCTTCCTGCTCATGATTCAACTTTATCTGAAATTAGCCTTCTAATTTTCTATCACTATAAAAAAAAAGTCTGCCTTTGTGCTCATTCACACTTACTAGAAATTGGTTATAGGCTTTCAACTCCAAGTATTTAAAGACTTTTGACTATTGACAAATTGCCCTGCATAAATATACTGCCTCAGCACTTGGGCATTATCAGCTTAACATAATTATAACTTTTCAGGGGTGGGAGGCAGAAATGTTATCTCCAATTCTTTGGGGGTGAGGGCAGACCTGGTCAGTGCACCCCCAAATGACTTAAATCCTCATGGATCCTAGCAAAAAGTCAAGAGTTTTAAAACCCATGAATCAAGAAATGGAGGCAAATGTGTGTTCTGAAGCTCTGCTTAAATTCCAGCAGCAACAGCAACAGCCCTAAGAACTGGGAGTAGGGGATAGCCAGATGTGCTAGGGCACAGGCAGGCGGCTGGATCCCAGCAGCAGAGGGCTGGGGTGTTCATATTTAAGCCCATCCGGCATTGCATGTTTTAAAAGCAGGTCACCTACAAGCACACCTATGTTTATAGCAGCACAGTTCACAATAGCTAAATCTTGGAAACAGGCTGTATGTCCATTAGCAGATGAATGGATAAAGAAAATGTGGTATTGGGCCAGGGATTTGGCTCAGCGGTTTCACCGTCTGCTGTGCAAGTGTAAGGACCCGAGTTCAATCCCTGGTACCAAAAAAAAAAGGAAAAAAAAGAAAATGTGGTATTTATACACAATGGAGTACTACTCCACCATAAAGAAGGACAAATTTCAGTCCTTTGTAGGAAAATGGATAATGCACCTTGAGTAATGGCAAGTGAAATAAACCAAACACATAAACTTAAATATCGCATGATTTCTCTTATATGAGAAAGTATATATAAACTAAAGAGCAAAATAAAAGACAGATGATAGGAAACAGGGAGATAGATCTTTTCCAAACAGAAAAGGGACCAGGAGATGTAGGGGGGGAGGGAGGAAGAGGAGAGTGGAAGAAGTAAAAAGAATTAACATGTGTTATGTACATGTACAAAACCCCACGGTGAATGTAATCATTATGTACTACAGATAAGTACTAAAAACATTAAATAAATAAAAGCAAGTCATATATTACTTATTTTGCTGCACTTGGTTTATCAGCAGAACTTGCTTTTAAATTTATTACCAGAACTCCCATAGCTGTGTAATTTTTTTCCCCTAAAACATTCATTTATTGGCTCTCATTTTAAAACTTAAGTATCTGACTGTCATCCAAAATAAAAAAATGACGAGATGTTTACAATGGAAATCACAATCAGAGGGCTGACATTTGACATGTGACCTTGTCGCTGTTCTTTAACATAAAGTCTTAGGCAGCTTTTCCCTCTTAACCTAAACTGGGCTGTGGCTTTCTGGGGTTTCACTGTCACGGAACCTCATGGTGGCAGCTGGCACTCTCAGCCTTGTTCCTGTAGTCTTTGCTATGATTTTCACCCTCTTCCTCTTTTTCAGAAGGTGATGAGCTCTTGGTGTTTTCTGCAGGGTTGACGGCTGTTTTTCCAGTTGCGAACTTGCACTTTTAGCCCCACTGTCCTCGGGGTTTGTGGGCTTTGCAGGGTCACTGCGGGGCTCCGGGCTGGGCTTCCCCGTCTCTTCCCCGGGCTCTTTGGGTAACACTTTCCTCTCTTCGGCTGTTTTGCTATTTAGGTGAACAGCGGTGGAGGAATTTCTAGCATCCTTGGCTTTTTTTGTGCATAGAAGTCCGACCGTTGTGACTGGAACCGGGAGGGGCAGCCACCTTCTGGTCCTTGCCGGCCTCTGCCTGCTCTTTCCTCGGCGGCCCCTAGATAAAGTTCTCAGAAGGCCTGTGATGTTGCTGGGCAAATCGCAGGAGCTTCTCCTCTCTCTCCTGTCTCTGATGCTATAAACAAAATACTCCAGCGCACTCTGCTTAATATTGGGAATGGAGTTTTCCACAAGGGCTTCGTGAAGAATAAATTTTACAAGAGGAGATTTAAAACTTTCATATCCCAGCTCACCGAGGCTTTTAAGAATACGGGTGATTCTAAGATAGTTGTGCCGAGACATTCACATAATGAAATCTTTCCTGCCAGTTAACAGCCCGAGGAACATTACCCGTTTTATCAATCAATTTTATTCCAAAAAACTCTAGCATCATTTTATAAGCCAGGAGGAATCTTTTAATTGCTTCTTTTGTCTTTTTGAACACCTCGATTTCGTATGTAGTTAGTTCTTTAGCATAAAAGTCCAAGCCTTGCTCTCTCAGGGGAAACAGCATTGAATGTAAGTGTGGCTGTGCTCCCCCTTTCCGTAATCTCCTTTCCATTTATTTAGAACTTCGTCAATGTAAACACCATCTGGCTTAAATGGAATTTTATTCTCATAAAAACGAAAATTGCTCAAGTCATTTTGATATCGGATATCTTTGTGGGTACTGGCGTCGGTATTTGTACAAATCTCTCGCAGCATAAAAACTTTTCTTGGTTTAGCAGTTGCTTGAGTGGAATCACCGTCCTGCCCGGCGCCCGCCGCCTCCGCGTCCCGCGCGGGGCTGCCGCGCTCCTCCGGCTCGGGCTCCGGCTCCGAGTCGGTCTGCCAGGTGGAGTCGCAGTCCTCCACGGTGGTGGGCTCGCGGAGGCCGACCCCGCCGAGCAGGTTGCCCATTGAGAGGCGGCGGCGCGGCTGCAGCAGCTGTGTAATTCTAACGAGTAAAAGCGGCTCAGGACACAAACACTACTCCGATTGCGCAGATGAAGCGGGCAGGGTGCCCGCGGATGTAAACTACAACTCCCAGCATTCCGCGAAACTGGGCGGTGCTGGCCGAGGCTGGCGCAGAGTTCCCTGTCTGCGCACGCGCACATGTCGCTCCGGGCTCGCCACCCGGTAGGCGCACGGCGGCACCTGCGAGCCCTCGGCTGCTGAAGAGCTGGACAGCTTGGCGGGGCTGCCCTCGCTGCCGGGGCCTCCCGGGCTCGGGCCGGCGGCGGAGAGGCCAGGGCGGCGGCGAGGTCGCGAGGTGAGGGGCTCCAGGTGAGGCGCGCTGGGGGTCAGCGCCCGGAGGGGACGCGGGGCGCCGGGCCAGTGAGGTCCACGTCACGGCGGCGGGGCGAACTGGAGGGCGGGCCCGAGTCGCAGGTCCTTGCTGAAGTGGCGGGGCGGCGGCCGGACCCCCGCAGAGACCAGCCCCTTCCCCAAGAGTCCCGATCCAGGTGCAGCCGCTCGGTCCTGGCTCCCCGTTACCGGCTGCGTGCCCGGGAGCCTCTCGCGCACGCTCCCAGAGCCTCAGTTCCTGTACCTGCAGACCGGGGATCAGGCATCTCCATCGCAGAGTGCGGTGAGGAGGGAGCGCCATCGAGCTGGGCAGGCCTTCGGCGGACGTCGTGCGTGCGACACACGGGGCGTGTTAGAGGTGAGACTGGGCGCTGGTCTGACCGACGGGAGCCCGCAGCCCCCACCCCCCGGGGTTTGGCGATTGCCTAGCTGATCCCTTTCCATTCCAGATGAGAAACCTCAGTCCCAGGAGGTAGCAGAGTCAGGAAAGAGCACAGGTCCCACGTCCTCAGGGGAGCGTGCTGAGACTGGTCCGGGGTGGCCAGGCCAGCGTCCTGGTGGCCTCAGTGTGCCGGATATCCGAGCAGCCTTCCGGGTGGCCGGTTCTTGTTATGAGCCTTGCTTTAGAAAATAGCAATCGGTAAATAAAGGCTTCTAGTGATCGCTGAGCTAACCAGAAAATTAAATTACTAGTGTTCCCCAAGGGATGGCGTTCATCTCATCTTGGCCACCAGAGGGGTACTCTCCCCCAGGACCTGCTTGCTCTGTGATTCTCTGGGTTTTTCAAATTGGATGAAATAGAATGTGAAAGGCAGAATCCAGAGATGTCATTATGGGGTTGGGAGTCAAGCTTGGGTTCGAATCCCAGCCCCAGCACTGAATAGCTATGCACAGAACAGCCCTGAGCATACGTCCTTGCATGAGAGATGTAATTAATGATGCCTGCTTTTGGGCTGTATTGGGGAGTGAGTCAAGCTTGTAAAGCACTAGTATTGTGCCCGGCATAGAGTAAGGACGGGTAACTAGCTGTTATGTTGTTATTATGGTTAAGGATGCTATTATGAAGATAACTGTCAGGCACAGTGCTTTGCCTGTGTTGCCTGTTGGCATTCACAAACCTGGAGCCTCCCTGTGCAGTCGGTGTAATTGTGCCTGTGTCTCAGGCCAGGAAGTGAGTGTCTGGAGGGGTGAAGCGCTGGCCTGGTGCTGTAGCTGCTGAGACAGAACCAGAGTTCCCGTGCCTTTTCATTCTCCTGTTCCGCTACCTGTGGCCTTTGCTCTTCTCGGACCGGGTTATGACCTGGCAGCCTCTGGTGTCGAAGTTGGCTGCACGTGTGCCCTCTGTGACTGTGCTTGGGTGACCGGTGACACTGGAGGGTTTGGGAGTGAAGTGTTTGAAGGAGGCAACCCGGAAGCCAGAGGCCTCTCCAGGCTCGAATACTCCCGGGTGGGAGAGCAGCAGCAGGGAGGGCCCTGAAGGCTTGGTTAGGATCCGGGTGTTCTTGTTTAGCTACTGGGAAAATGGCCTGAGGAGCAGCCCCAGATGGAGCCGGCGGGCTGCCGCTTTCACCCTGCTGCCTGTGATCTCACACTGCTCCCAAGATCTCGTCCATAAAATAGTTGGAGAAAACCATTCTGAAGGCTCTTTTAGCTCTGAAAAGTGGCGGTTTTGTAACTGTGTATTGATGGCTTCACCTTCTTAGCACAGAACCAGGGCAGCTGGGATCATGATGACCCCAGGTGCTGCCTAGAATCTCCCTGGGCCAGGGAATGACCGCAGCTCCCTAACCACACAGCGGTGGGGAGTCATGACAGCAAGAAGTCTTAGTTGCTAAGTTACCAGCTAGGACCTGTGAGACTGTGTTCCCAGAGCCGTCCACACCTGTGTGCCCTCAAGTAATAAACATTCTCTGGTTTGTGGTCTACCCTGCTTCTCTGCCACTGACGTTCCTTCAAGTCTGATGACAGATGAGCACAGTACTTAAAAACAAGAACTGTGCGTGAGAGACAGTCAAATCCTGGTGCTCCTGCTTGAGCTGTAAGACCTTAACCAAGGGACTTACAGCCCTACTAAGCCCAAGATTTTTCATGTTAGAAGAAATAGGGTAGGGGTGTATCTTCATAGTAGAGCTACAAGGAGGGAGGGAGGGAAGAAGGGGTAAGGAAGGGAAGGTAGAAAATACTAGTACCTGCATTGGAGCTTTTTTATGAGGCTTAAGTGATACAGGGCAGGAATGGGGTTTAGGAGACCCTGGTACATAGGAGGTGCTCTGTAAAGTAAGATGGTGGTAAACTGACCTTCGCCTCCTCCCCCAGAGTCAGCATCCTCTTCTCCTTAGCAGGCCTGGATAGGGATTGATCTTTTCATTCCTCCTGGATTCCCATGTCCTCATTGGTACCTGCCCAGGGCCCGGTGTCCGTGAGAAAGATCTTTCACTGTGCCAGTGGCGACTGCTATGGCTACAGCCTTATGCTAAGAGGTTTTCTCTTTGCTCCATTTTGCGGAATACAGCAGAGAGCTACCTTCTTTGCAGTATAGTGGGTACCCAGCCCAAGCAAGCCTCAGGAAGGGGTTGGAGACCCTTGTCTGCTGTATTTCCACTCTTCCCAGTACAGGTCCTTGTGTGGCATCCTTTTAGGCATACGCAGTGATGAAGCACAGCCCGGTCCTTTGACAGTGAGGGTTGGCGGCAGGAGTCCTGGCCCATCCTGAGAGGGAATCAGGAGTTGTCCTTCCTGTGTTAAGGTACTGGAGAAGCTGCCTCGCATGCTCTGTTCAGGGGCTTCTTTCTCAGGGCCTGCCTTCTCTCTGCTGGTCAGTGGGAGGGCATCTCTGTCTCCCACCGGTGGCTGCTTTAGGCCAGGCCCACCCTTGATCTAGGGAACTATAGCCCAGAGACCGGGACTCATTTGTTGCCACTTGCATGCCACAAGCAGTGCCATTTGTATGGGAAGGAGAGGTTTGGGACACCTTTTTTAGCAGGCTTAGCATGTGGCTGCTGCTCCGTTTCCCTAGAGCTCAGCAAAGGCTGGGTCAGAACTGTTCTAGCCTTTAGGATGGGGAGGGTTATCCTCATTTAAATCATTCCTTTACCTGGGCTAGACAGAAATGCCTTGCTGAGATTGCAGAATTACATAGTGTTGGGATAGTTTAAAAAGCCTCGAAGCAGTTCCTGTTAAAATCAAGCACACATAAGAATCCCGTGGAAGGCTCCTGGGCCCTGCTTGCAGAGAGAATCTGGTGCAGCAGGTCTGGGGTGAATGGGGCCCAAGGTTCTGTATTGTGGAGTGGGTTTTTTTGGTACCAGGGATCGAACCAGGGACCTTGCGCTTGCCAGGCAGGCAGCGGTACCACTGAGCTACATCCCCGGCAAGGCAAGGTTCTGTATTACTGATGTCCCAGTGACCCAGAATCTACCGGTCCTGCTTTGGAGGTCCCTGTGACTTGCCTCTCTCCACTGGTGCACTGTACCCCAGGCTGGTCCTGAGCAGGGCCACTTCCAGGCAGGGCCTCTGGGCTTAGACAGCTCTGACCTTCAGAGAAGTCCTTTTGCTGCCTGCACACTAGAGTGGGCCTGGTAGGTAGAGTCCTGGGTGCCTGGGGCCAAGGTAGTGCAGGTCATGTCACGCCCACATGGGTCCACACAGGTGGAAAGGGTTGCACCCATCCCTGGAGCAGCCTCACTCTTGAGTACATAGCTTCATAGCTGGGGTGGGGCTTCTTGTCTCAGGGACGTGAGCATCCATGCAGGATGAGGTTGTTGACCTTGCCTTATCCTGTGTCCCACGGTGAGTGTCCCAGAGAGTCCCATGGAGCAGGCTCATCTCAGAGATCAGGTGAGTAGACTGATTCCTGGCGAAACCAATCATAAGGAAACACCAGACAAACCCAGGTTGAGAAGCATCCTAGGAAACAGCTGTCTCTGGCTTAGGGATTGTCAAGGTCATAAAAGTCAAGAAAGGATGGAGGAGCTGCCCTGGATTGGAGAGCAGAGGGGCAAGGTAACTGGAGGCCACGCCTCACCCTGGATTAGGTTGTGGACCAGGGTAGAGACCGTGGACTAATAATAGTATCATGTCAATGTGAATTTCCCGCATTTGTGTTGTGAAAGAGAATCTTCTTGTTCTTCAGAAATAAAGTATTAATTGTTAGGGCCTGAAGAGGTAAGATGTCCCCAACTTATTTTTAAATGGTTTAGAAAAAAGAGTTTGTATATATAAAGAGAATGGTAAAACAAGTGTGTCAGAAAAGCAACTGATGGATTGGTGAAAGGGTAGGAGAGTTCCTTGTACTACACATGCAGCTTTTTTGTAAGTTTGAAATTATTCCCAAATAAAAGGAAGAAAAGACCTCAGACACTAGCAAGCCTGCGGGGATGGGGGTCTCGTCGCTGCTTTGCTGTAAGATGGGCAGCTTCCTAACCGCCCTGGGCTTTGGTTCTGCCATCTGGATGATGACGAAGCTCACAGGGAAGCGGAGAACCCTGCACGTTGTGACTGGTCAGTGGACGTGAGCTACAGTCGTGTCATCGTGGTTAGGAAAGGGAAGAGTCCGGGTGACAACATAGTAATAGGACCAAAGGAAAATCCACAGGGAGACCTGCCACGCCCTGCCACTTGCTGATGTGAAGTTCCTGCCTCCCTGGACAGGGACTGCTGGTTGCCTGGCCACAGCAAGGCTTCCCCTGCGAAGGGCCACACTGTGCTCACCCAAGCCCTGGGGCTCTGCTTGCAAAACCTTTCACCCCATGCCGTCCCTGTCACTGCTGTGGTGCCCGGCAACAGGGGCAGCCCAGTCTACCTGCCTGTGCATCAGACCTGGCCATCCCTGTCTGGGGTGGCGGAGGACCCCCAGCTCAGGGCAGACAGTGGTTCAGCAGTGCTTGCTGTGGACGCCTCCCAGGAGCTACTGAGAACTCGGCCTGCCACACCTGCTCGTGTTTCCTGTGTCTGATTTGTGCCTCCTTCCACAGTGTCTTCTGACTACGTGAGTTCAGCCCTGTCGCTCTGGGCCCAGAGGCCCATCGGGATCTGTTACACACTGGGGTCTGAGTGTCGCCTGTGAGAACTGTTTTTTTTCAATTTGTAGTTTCACCTTGAAAACTTGGCACACTGAGTGCTGCGTCCCCTTTGTGAACCTCATGTCAGGTTCCCGTTGTTCGGTTCCTGTCTGTGCCTGTGTGTGAGCGCAGCAGGGTGTAGTAGTGCCACTCTGTACCCTGAGAGGACCACAGAGGCAGGTTTTACTTCTAGTGTCCCCGTGTGCCCAGCAAAAGCAGATGACACAGCAGGCTGCGGCGAGCAGAGGGGCTGTGTCACTTGGAAGTGGGGCAGTCAGGTTGCTGGAGCCCCTCAGGCTGGAGTGGCCCCCTGCCCACGCACACACCCTGGGCACAGCCTTCGCTGAGACTGGCAGCACAGGCACCAGGTGAGCCAGACCGGATTCCACAGGTTCCCCCTCCTGCGTCCAGGCATCAGCTGCTGGCTCAGGATTGGCATCTGCAGCTTTGAGTTTGCTTTCTCTTTCTCCTGTCACAGTGTTAGTTTAAGAATGTGAGCTCTTAGTGACTATTACATGTGCTTCAAAATTAAACATGCTAAGTTTACAGGGGCACTCGGAAGCTGGCGGTGTTTTGCCAAAGGATAGCCATCTTTGCCAGAAACTGTGCTCGCCTATAAATGTGCCAGTGTCGGTAACACTAGAGTGACCTGCGATTTGGTGCACATGTAAGCATCTCTTACTAGTGCCGACACCACATAGCACTTGTGGTGGGAAAGAGATGATGCTGAAGGTAAATTTGGTCTTTACCCACCGTGTGTAGATGCATTCATGCAGGGCCCAAGGCTTCCGTAGTTCAGCACTCGTAAATTCAGCCTGCATTTGGGATAAAATACTTTTCAGTGAGAAAAGGAATTCTGTTGTTGTCAGGTGTAAATATGAACAGTCCTTCAGATCTGATTTTGCTCACCTAAACCATGCCACGTTCCTGGGCTGGGTGTCTGGTGAACCTGTGTCTGGCAGGTGCTGGCTGCCTGCCCCAAGTCCCATGGCCCTGCTGCTGGAGGGCTGACTGACGTCTGGCAGTCTCACAGCTGGACGCAGAGTGAAGCCAAAGGAGGGAGGCGTTAGACCAGAGCTGGCGGGTGTGGCCTGTCCTTACCAGGCAGCAGGTCCCCAGCCCCCACCCGCGGGCCGGTGTGGTCTTCTTCACTCCCATCCTTGTGGTTGCCAGGGGTTATAGAGTGGGACATCGCACATTTCAAATGGATCTGGCTTCTCCGGAAAAATCAGGGTGTGCCACCTTCCTCCAGTCCACGTGTCTGGCCCTGACCCCGGTTACTGTATTTGGAGATGGGGTCTTTAGGGGAGCTGTGGCCGGGCCCTAATCTGACAGGCCTGGGGTGCTCCTTTCTCTCTCCCAGCACGCACAGAGCTAAGGCGGTGGACACAGTGCAACTGAAGCTGTCTGCAAGCCCAGAGGGGCCTCGCCAGACAGGGGCCTCCAGAACCGTGAGGAAATACACTTCCCTCGTTTACGCCCCACTGTGGCGGTGTAGCAGCCCACGCTGACTGGTATGAGCAGGTGCCCTCCTCAGGCCCACAGCCCCAAGGCTTCTCCCCCTTCCTGGCCCTCAAGCCCCTGGGGTCGCCCATGCCCAGCTCTGGGCGAGTCACAGACGTGTGTGCTTCTCAGAAGGGTGCGTCCAGAGAGGAGGATCGTGTTCGGGAATCTGTCAGACTGAGTCACCCTGGGGCCCAGTGAGTGGCTGGGTGAATTGGCAGCATCCTGCCATCTGCTTGAGTGTCTGAAGGCTTTTTATGGCATCTTTTAGACTCTTTGCTTATCGCTTCTTTCTCTTTCTTTTGGAAAAGAATCTTCACTCTGTGATGCTTTGTCCTGGCTGAGCTGCTGAGCTCTTTGCTCCTCATGCCAGCTGGGCCCTAAATCTGGTGCCTGAGGTGCAGGAGGCAGGGCTGGTAACCTGGGACATCCAGGTGCCCTGAAATGCGGAGGAGATGTGGTTTGGTTGGTGCCAGGGCTGTTAGCTGAGGAGTGCCGAGCGTCTGTGTCCAAATCCCGCTCCGGGCCACACCGGCTGAGGGACTGAGACAGGCTTACTTCCGCCTCCCAGCCTCCATGTCCCGAGCCGTAGAATGGGGTATTAGAAAGATCGTTAGCCTCTTAGTGTTGGTTTGAGGATTAAGTGAGAAAATGAATGTATAGGGGTTTTTTGTTGTTTTTGGGTTTTTTTGAGTCAGGGTCTCCCTTTGTAGTTCAGGCTGGCCCTGAACTCACTTTGTAGCCCAGGCTGGCTTCGAACTTGCGGCGATCCTCCTGCCTCAGCCTCCCGAGTGCTGGGATTACAAGCCTGTGCCACCACGCCAGGCTCTTATAAATATTCTTTTTTTTTTTGGTGCTAGGGGTTGAACTCTAGACCTTGCACTTGCGAGACTGGCATTGGAACCACTGAGCTAAATCCCCGGCCCCCGAGTGTATAATTTTTAGTACACACGACCTGGAACATAAAGATATCAGAGGTGGTGGCTTTGATCCTTTATTTTTATTTTTGGCAGTACTGAGGATTGAACCTAGAACCTTTACTCTGAGCTACATCTCCAGCCCTTTTTTTGTTTTTTATTCTGAGGGAGGGACTCACTAATTCACTAAGTCGCCCAGGCTGGGCTGGAACTTGTGATCCTCTTGCCTCAGCCTCCCAGAGTGCTGGGATTATAGTCATGTGCCACCTTGCCGGGCTTGATTGTGTATTCTATCCAGAGAACTGGCCAGCAAGGCAGGGAAGAACTTTTGTCAACTTATGGAGCCCTTGCAACAGGGGAAGGGAAACAAGTCATGGGGTGAGTCCCTGAGTGCGCCCCCTAAAGGGGCAAGGTGAGTGGGGTGCAGTCCCTGTGGGATGTGAGGTGAAGCTGTGTCGCTTACTTGGTTCCTGGCTGTCACTGTTGAGTAGAAAGAAGCCCTAACGGAAATGTAGCTGTGGCAGCCGAAGTGTTCGGAGGCCCGTGTCAGAGACTCACTGGTGATCCTGTCCACATGGGAGCAGACTGCCTGGCTGCCTGGCTCGTGAGTTGTGCAGTTGGTTGAAGCCCGGGCAGCCCAGTCTCCAGACCCCTGCTTTACCTACCACACTGTTCATTTCTCCACTCCAGCAAAGCTCTCTCCCCGTTTTCCCCCTTGCAAGGCCACTCAGGAAGCGGAAGTGCCTTCTGTCCTGCCTTCTGTCAGTCCCATGCCCGCCTAGTCCGGGGCCTTCCACCTCCCACCCTGGCTCCTGTTTGCCCCACAGGCCCCACCCTCCACGTCTCCCAAGTGCGCGCTTTGCCCCACGGTCCCGAGCGCAGTGCTTGGCTGCCATTGGCCACCGCGCACACAGCCGTCTGGGCCCAAGGAAGACCCTGGTCTCCTGCCTGCTGATGGCCACTGCCCACGTCCCCACCACTCCCCAGGCTGCCCTGGACCACGGACGCGGGGGACAGGGTGTGCAGGTTGGAGGTGGCCGCCCCTCTTTCCCGAGGGCCTTGCTGCCGGACGGCCCCTGGGTGGCTCAGCTTTTGCTTCCCAGCTGAGATGAGCGTGAAGCGTGTGCCAGTTTATGCTGTGTGCACGCCTGCCTCTCACCTCCCCAGGGAGAGTATTGATTCATTTCTCCAAATACTAATTTATGTCTTTCCTCTCTTCACAATTCTCTTGGCATTTGTAAGCGATTTATTTATGTTTCCCTTTAAGCTTTCTCTTACATCAAACCCACACAGAAGAGTCACGTAAAGGGTCCCGTTCCCCTCTTCCAGCTTCAGAATCCTGCCTTCCGCTCAGTCTCCATTCCTGTTCCATGGAGTGTTTTAGAGTTCACAGTATATGTATCACTTCAGCCATAAAGACCCATATTCTCTTGTTTCTAAAGTTATCTGTTTTTATAGCTTTTTATTTTGAAACAGTTTTACCTTTGCAGAAAAGTTGCAAAAACTACTTCGGCCATCTTCCCTTCATGGTGACATCTTGCATAGCCATCGAAGAATGACCCAAGTCAGGACATTCACACAACACTTAGCAAACTGCAGACCTTGTTCCCGTTCTGCCAGTTGTCCTAGTGTTAACCTTCTTCTGGCGAGGACGCAAGCCAGGTCCCACGCTGCATTTCATTGCTGTGTGCTGAGTGTCCGGCTGTCCTCTGAGCAGAGACAGCTCCTCACCCTCCTGGTTCCTGGGCCCCTCACTCTGCTGACGAGAACTGGCCAGATGCTGGGAAGAACGTCCCTCCATCCCTCCGCTTGAGTTTGACGTCTTCTCCTTCACTGGCCCGCAGAGCTCATTCAGAGCTAGAACTGGAGCTGGAACCGAAGTTCACGACGAGAAACGGACAGAACCGGTGTAGGTTGTGTGAGCAACCACAAAAACAGGTGCCCTCCTTACGGCATGGCATGGAGGGCTGTGGGGTCGCTGTGTTCTGCTGGGGATGAGGCCAGTGACTCTGCTCAGGGCTGTCTGCAGGCTTCTCTACTGTACCTCTTGATTTTGCCTTTGAAAGTAAGAATCTCATGGGGGAGAAATTTGAGACTGCAAATATCCCAGTTCTCACCATTCTCTCCCCCGCTGACCTAAGCCTCTATCAGCAGATCTCTGTGCAGTGGTCACGTGGTGACTTTCTTTTTCCATCATTGTTTCTACAGGAATTGGAATTCTTCGAGGAAGATCTGTCTCTTCTTCCCTCTCTATTGATTCAGCTGTGGTTATCAGTATTGACTCGTGGGTGTTATTGTATTCCACAGGCTGCAGGCCGTTGCTGTTCCTTTTTCTCACGTTGTTCCATATTCAGCTCCTGGGAGCTCCACCGGGTTGGCCCCGTGTCTTCCCTGTGTCCCCATTTTTTAGAGCACCTCCTTTCACCTCGGCACTGCGTGGTGTCCCAGGCTCCTCTGATACTTTCCCTGCCCTGCCCTGGAGTCGGTCACTTCTCCAGCAGAGGTTCCTTCTAGTAGAGGGAGATACAGTATTTAGAAACCAGGATCTGGGTGAGTGTGCGCCTTGCTGCTGCCATGTTGCTGCCCCAGGCCCTCCCTGGGGAGAGGACTGGGAGCTTCCATGTGAGGGTGCACACTCACACGTACCCAGCTGTCCCTCCCTGTCAGCCTGTGGCCCCTGGGCTGAGGATTTCGGGCTGGGCTAGCCACCTCCTGGGGAGACTGCTCAGCTTGCCTTTCCATTCCCTCCTTAAGCTTTCTGTACCTTCCCGTGTTTTCTGCTTTCCCCTCTCCCACCCTTGAGGGTGAATGAACTCTCCTCCATTCTCTTTCTGGCCCCTGGCTCCTGCAGCTGCTGTTGTGTTTCAGCACACAGGTTTTCTCTCTGAGCAGTCCACAGCAGTGGTAAGGTAGCTGGTACCTGTGGCACGGCCAGGGACATTGAACAGACATGGTCATAAAACCACTGTTGAATGCAGTTCAGCCTCAGCACAGTAGTTGGTAGCTAAGTGGACTGGATGGAGAATTAGCAGGTGGGGGCCTGTGTATTAGAAAAGCATATGCAGTGAATGATTTTATATCAGAAAAGTGAAATAAAGCAATGTAGATACAGATACACAATACCGACTTCAGGAAGTGAAGTTTGATGAAATCTTTGGGTCTCAAGGGGCAGATATTAAAGGAGAGAGAGAGCCAGTGACTGAAGGAGTCTCAGGAAGGGGATATGGCTTGTTTGGGCCATGAAGGTTTCTCTTATCAGTGGGTCTGTGGGTCTGAAAAGACTAGGAAACACTCAAGTGTAAGCAGCTCTCACTTGCAGGGTTCCCAGGCTCAGAGACCTCCCCTGGAGAGCGGGAGGCCAGGCTGCAGGTGCAGTTAGAAACTACCGAGAGGGCAACCACAGCTAGCCTGCAAGTTCTTGGCCTCATACTGTGTAGGCCCACTGTCCTCCTCACTGTAGGCCCCTGGGGCAGCTGTGGCTTCACCTTCTCTCGTAGCTGAAACGCCCACTGGGAGGTGAGCAGTGTTTCCTAAGGGATTAGCTTCAGGTCTGTGGCGTTTCTTTAACACTGAAGTCATCTGCAAACTCAGACTTGCCGTGAGTCTGGTCTCCTCTACCCTAGCCTGGCATGGTCCCACCAGGCCCTTGTCCCCTGTGAGAGTGGGGACTGAGCCCAGAAGGGAGCTCCTGGCTGGCTTTCCCCCCATTCTCTCTGCCCCTCTGGACACATCTCCAAGTCCACATTCCCTGAGCTGCACCCCAGCCTGCTGCCTTGGCTTGGGCTCACATTTCTGAGTTTCTCCCCACCCTCTCTGTGTGAAGCGTCCACTCCAACGGGTTGGGCTCCTTGGATGGTGCCTCCTTCCTTCCAGCCCATACAGCAAGTCTGGCCCTCATGGTTCCGGGAAGCGGAGAGCGGGAACAAAGTGGGCGCCTACTTCCTGTGGGGCTCCTGGAGCGCCTGCTGCCTGCACCGAGACACTTGCTTTGCCCTGGCCCTCCTTCCCTACCAGCAGATGGTGCCCAGGTGTGATTTGTTTCCATTTTCCTTGCAAAGGCCTTTTCACCTGCTCCAGTTAGAAAGGCCACAGGGAAACTAAGTAGTGCCAGGGAATTCCACTGGGGCAGAGCCCAGAATTGAGATGCAGGCAGACCCGGTGTGAGACCCTTTGCAAAGCCATCTCCTGTGCCACTCAGCCGCTCCTGTGTGTGGGATGCCGGGACCCCTCCCAGCCTGGACTCTCCGATGGGGAAAGTTTCACCTCTTAGAGCAGGAAGGTCAGGGCCTGGAGGTGCCGTCCCTGCCTCACGTGTGTCCTTGGTGTTCTGTCTTTGCCCTCGAGCGGGTTTCTGCTTGGTCAGCGATCCAGCCAGCACCACGGGCCAGCACCTGCCCCCCTCTGTGCGCTGTGTGTTAACCTGGAGTGGGACTCCTCCCCTGCGGGCTCATGCCCTCTCGGGCAGTGTGCGTGCAGGGCCGGTTGCAGGTCCTGACGCATGCTCCATCCCCAGAGCAAGGGCTCTTGGCTTCTCTGAGCTCAGTGAGGGTCGGAAGGCAACTGCGCGAGTCGGGGCTGTTGTTGGGAAGAGGAGGACGGACACTGGGTAGAAACCAGAGTGCCTGATGTCGTGTGTTAGGATGCTTGGCCGGGCCTCACGTGCCACGGGCCTCACGTGCCACGGGCAGCACGGCTGGTGTCGTTCACTGCCTGGTCTCGGGCTCCGTTTCTTCGGAAGTGAGCTTCTCTGGCTTAGGTTAAAGTCCTTTGTTTCCAGTGCCTGTGCTTGGAAGTGACAGTGCTGCGTGGGCACTGAGCAGCTTTTGCTCCGAGCTGGGCAAGGCAGCTGGGCGTGTCTAGAGTATCATAATCAGCTTTCTCTCTGACCTCTCTTTTCCTCTCTGCTGCATACTTCACCTATTAGGTAGAAACAAACGGAATGAAATTGCCAGTTTCATACATCTGCATTCAGGAGTTTCACCCAGTATGTTTATTCTGACTTTCCACAGCCCTGTGAGGAGGGTGCTACACTCTCGTATTTACTGCTGAGAAGCCTGAGATCAGAGAAGACCCCAGAGTCCAGGGAGGTGGAGTTGAATCAAGTCCATCTGGCCTTTAATCTCCCACACTTAGTGTGTACCCTCTTTGGGGAACTGCCTGCAGCCCACAGTGCACCCTAGAAACTCAGCCAGGCTGGCTTGGGATGCCACATGATAGATATGGTTGCTTAGCACCAGTGTTAGGGGTGTCTCCAAGAGAGCAAAGCTGTCTGTCCAACTCATTGCGGAGTTGGCTGCCCACGGCTGAGGCCAGCCCCAGGCAGTGGCAGAGGCATGGTGTGGGCCAGTAGAGGGATTGGGGGGGGGGATCTCCTCAGGTGCAGCAAGTGCCAGGGATAGAGTGGGCAGAGAGGGGAGGAGCCCCTCGTAAGTCACACCTGGCCCAGGCCCAGACCAGGCAGGTAGATGAGAAGCAGAGATGGTCACTGGGGATCATCAGCTTCATTAGAGCTGAACATGGATGCAGTGTGGCACCTGCTGCTGACCTGCAGTTCTCCCCAGCTCAGGGTGCTCTGTCCCCACTGGGAGGCTGCTTTGTTTTACATCCCAGCCATGCCACAGATGTGCAGTGTGGTTATTAACAGCAGCATTCCTCCTTTGGTTAGTCTGGCTAACGATTTATCAATATTGTTTATCTTTTCAAAGAACCAACTCTGTTTGATTGATCCTGTATATTGTCTCTGTCTCATTAGTATCAGCTCTGATCGTTATTGTATCTTTCCTTCCAATGGACTTGGTTTTTGGTTTTGTTTAACTAAGACTTTGAGACACATCATTAGATTATTTATTTGAGATCTTTTTCTGATTTTTTGATATAGGCACTCATGTCTACAAATTTCCTTCTTAGAATTGGCTTTGCTGTATCCCAGAGATTCTAGTATGTTGTATTTCCATTTTCATTTGTGTCTAGGAATTTTTTAATTTCCTCCCTGATTGCTTCAATAATCCACTGGTCATTCAGAAGTGAATTGTTTAATTTTCATGTGTTTGTGTAGTCTCTGTGGTTTCTTTGCCAATTTCTAGTTTCATTCTGTTATAAGCCAATCTGATAAGATACAATAAGTTATTTCATTTCTTTTGTATTTGTTAAGGCTTGCTTTATGATCTAAAATATGATCTGTTTGGGAGAATGTTCCATCAGCTGCTGTGTATTCTGTAGTTGGATGGAGTGTTCTGTCAACATCTGTTAAATCCATTTGCTCTATGGTGTAGTTTAACTCTGATATTTCTCTCTTGATTTTTTTGGTGGCAGGGGGTGGTCTGGATGACCTTTTAGTGAAAGTGGAGTATTGAAGTCACTCACTGTTACTGTATTTGGACCTGTATATCCCTTTATGTTGAGTACTGTTTGTCTTTTGAAATTGGGCACATTGATTGTTCTGTGCATATTTATTTACAATTGTTTTGTTTTCCTGGTGAATTGTTCCCCTTTGTATATGCAGTGGCCTTCTTTGTCTCTTCTAATTTTGTTTTGTTAGATATGAGTTTAGCTACTCCTGTTTGCTCTTGGTTCCATTTACATGGAATATTGGTTTCCACCCTTTTACTTTCAGTCTGTCTTTGCTAGTGAAATGTGTTTCTTGCAGTCAGCAGAATTGGATCTTGTTTTTTAATCCAGTCTGCCAATCTGTGTTTTTTAATTGAAGAATTAAAACCATTCTCATTCAGTTGTTTAGAAAGGTATGTACTAATTCCCATCACTAAGTTGTTCTTCTCATATTTAGTGCTTTCCTCATTTTCAGTAGTTTATCTACCCTTCCTCCTCTGGGTGTAGGATTCCTTTAAGTATCTTCTGTAATACGGGCTTGTTAGTTGAGAATTTCTTTAGTTGTTTTTTTTTTGTTTATCTTAAGTTGTTTATTTCTCTTTCAATTTTTAAGGATAGTTTCACTGGATATAGTAATATGGATTGGCTATTACTTTCTTTCAGGGCTTGAAGTACATCATTCCATGCTCTCCTGGCCTTTAGGGTTTCTACAGATAAGTCTGAAGTTATTTTCATGGCTTTGCCTGTACAAGTAGCTCTGCATTTTTCCCTTGCAGCTTTCAGTATTCTTTCCTTGCTCTGTATTCTTGCCATTTTAACTATGATGTGTTGTGGCGAGATTCTTTTCAGGTCATGCCTGTTTGGTGTCCTAAATGGCTCCTGTACCTGATGTGTCAGTTTCTTTCCCAAGACTTGGGAAGTTTCCTGTTACTATGTCATTAGATTTTCTGTACCTTTAGTCTCAATCTCAGCATCCTCTTCTATACCAGAAATTCACAAATTTGGTCTTTTGACCATGTCCCAGGCTTGCTATGTAGGTACTGAGTCTTGCCCTGTCTTTCCTGCTGGGTAGGGCAGTCATTGTGTCTGCCTCGGGGCTGTGTTCACCCTAGCAGCTGTTATTATTTGTTTGTGCCTTTCTGTGTCCCCTAAGCCACTGCTGTTCCCCACTAGCTTTGCACCCTGTGGTCTTCTGAGGTGCCCCACTGGCTCCAGAGGCCCCTCTTCCCGTAAACCCAGGGATGTGGCAAATGTCCAAGCCGAGGCATAGTCCTTATCACATTGCAGATGGGAAAAGCAAACAGATCATTGAGTTCTGTCCTGGAAGGAGAACAAGGCAGTCTGCTGGACTCAATCTCACTGCTTTCGGATCCAGCTCCTCAGAAAACCACACATAACTGGCCTGGCTCCCCACACAGAGGGCCACAAGCCTGAGCTCCCACTGCTCAAACTTCTCAGGGGTCTTCACCCAGCTCTCCCTCTCTCCATGCCTATCTCTCGTGGCCCTCTTCCCACCCGGTCACTGTGGTAGGGTGACCCCAGAGACTCTGAAGTGTGGTTGTTCTGCCTCCTGTTTCCCAACATAGCCCATTTTCAACAATAAGGCCCTCTCAAAGTGGCTTCAAATTCTGTCCCTCCTAGATATGCAGGTGCTGCGGTGGATTTCTTCTCCAGTGCCAGCCTGCCATGCAGAGGGAGTCACTCTTACAGTGAGACCTACTCTGTAGTTGCAGCTCACCTTGACCATGGTTTTTCCTGGACAGGTGCTGCAAGTCCATTTCTCCTCCCTAGGGCCGTGGGGCTGACCCTGTGTTTGTGGAGGTAGGTGTCCGTATACCCTCCAGGTGTTCATGTCCCCACCAGCTGCGGTCAGTGCCCCAGGGGGCTTCATTCCTTTCTCTGCATTGTCTTCTGCCTCTCCACGATTTCTAACTTCCCTGCCAGCTCTCTTGATTCCCAGAGCTCTTCTCTTAATCCTCACTAAGTATTTGTTCTCCAGTTGTCTCTACTCCAGGTCCAAGAGAGGCTGTGATCTGCCAGCTTGAGTCTGTCCTATTGAAGCTCCCTTTCCTGTCTCTTATCAGGGCACTTTTATTGGAGGTAGGGTCTCTCCTAACACAGTATGTGCTCACTTCAAGATCCTTAACTGCTGACTTGTACAAAGACCCTCTTTCCAAAATAAAGCCGTCTTCTGAGATTCTGAGTAGACAGGAATTTAGGAGGACACCGTCCAATCACTGTGGAATCTCCAGATGGGAAGGGGTCTGGCTCTTCCTGGAGCCAGGCGGAGGCCTGGGACCTTGACCTCTGCCATCCTCAGCAGCCCCAGCAGTGAAAGTGTGCACACTGTTAGGCACCCTGGCATGCTGGCAGCCCTAGTTCACCTCGTCCTGTATCCTCATTTCTTAGGGATAGTGTCCTTCTGGTTACCATGGCAGATGACCTTTGAGTGGCTTCCGTTTGTCCTCAGAGCTGGGAAGTGCAGAGCCTGGCACCAGGCCATCAGCCTCAGTCCCTCCCTCCTGCTGTGCCCCGGCAATGTGTCAGAAGGTGTCCAGGGTTGGGCTTCATGCGGCCCATGGATAGGATCACGGCAGGTGACTCAGAAAGCCCCAGTCCATTCCTTGGGGAGGGCCACATGAGCCGCTTCTCCTTTCTCCTCCCTCCAAGAGCAAAGCTAGGAAGCTGTTCCTTTGTGTCTGGCCTTAGCTGAGCTGTGTTGCTCCTGGTACGCTGCTTTATACTGGGGTGCTAAGCCGGCCTGGGCTTCTGACACTGACCTGTCCACTGTCACACAGCAGAATGACAGGCATGTTCTCTGGTTCCACAGGGAGTCCAGAAGATGTGCACAGTGAGGTGAAGCAGGACAGCAGCTCACAGGGCCGCTGCCGTGCAGAGCGGGTAATAATGCACAGGCTGCTTTTGGCCTGGGAGTGGGGCTGAGATGGACCAGAAAGCAGCTGGGAGACAGCGGTGTGATTAGAAGGGTGACAACAAACCGACTGAGTTTATACACATGCTCAAGCTTGTAACATGACTTAGACCTGGGTGTGGTTAAGAAGCACTTGGCCTTTCCCACCCCTGGCTGCACCTCACAGTGCCCTGGACTGGGAACACAGGCAGACGCCAGGGAGACAGCAGGCTCTGGTCAGCATGGGGTAGGCAGTTCATCTCCGTCCCTCCCACTGACAGATCTGAAAACACTGTACATGATAGGCCAGGGAGCGAACAGGACCAGCGGGGAGTGGAGCTTGAGCAGTAACACAAGATGAATTCCCTGCGCTGTCACCTTCCGTGTGCTCCAGATGGGGCCAGGAAACACAGAGTGTAGACCACAGCAGCACCCAAAAAGCATGGACTTCTTGCAAAGGGCGAGAGAAGGAGCAGACGAGCAACCACCTGGACTCTCCGCCCTAGAAGGCCTGGGTGGAAAACCGGGGTCGTAGGGCCTTTCTGACGGCCTCTGCCTGTGACGCTGGAGCTGCTCCTTCCAGTGTCTGCTGGCTGAGCGTGGCTGGGTGTGGCGGGTGGCTGGCTCCACTGACTGTGTGGCTTTCGGGGGTCTCTGGGGCTGCGGAGCTGGACGGGGCCTGACAGCCACCCTGCCCCATGCTGTGCCACTGCTGGGGCCAGCAGGTGAGCCTGGGCACACTCCTCTCGCGGCAGGGCCGTTGGGGGCACTGCCCATCTCTGTGTCTGCTCGCCTCTCACTGGTGGAGCAGGTTGTGCAGTCTGAACGACAGTCGGGCGCCCGCCCATAGCCCCCTGTGTGTGCTCTGCGGTGAGGGCCCGCTGCTGGATGGCTCAAGGAGCCAGCAGTGCTGGGCAGCCTGGGAGCAAAGGGTGCTGGGACCCACACTGCCTGTGCCAATTCCTTGTCCTGTGCTTTCTCCCCTCAGGCCCGCATTGCTCCTCGAGTGCACACAGTGATGGGCACAGCCCGCCTGGCCGGAGGCTCGTCCCCACGGCTGTCATCCCCTTAGCCCTGCAGTGGTGGCCTTAGGATGCACCTGTCTGCAGTGCTCAACGCCCTGCTCGTGTCGGTGCTGGCAGCCGTGCTGTGGAAGCATGTTCGGCTGCGTGAGCATGCAGCCAGCCTGGAGGAGGAGCTGGCCCTCGGCCACCAGGCCCTTGAGCCTGGGGCAGCGCTGCACATCGACTACCCCAAGGCCCTGCAGATCCTGACAGAGGGCGGCACGCACATGGTGTGCACAGGCCGAACGCACACGGACCGTGTCTGCCGCTTCAAGTGGCTCTGCTACTCCAGCGAGGCTGAGGAGTTCGTCTTCTTCCACGGCAACTCCTCCGTCATGCTGCCCAACCTGGGCGCCCGGCGCTTCCAACCGGCGCTGCTCGACCTGTCCACCGTGGAGGACCACAACACGCAGTACTTCAACTTCGTGGAGCTGCCCGCCGCCACCCTGCACTTCATGCCCAAGCCTGTGTTTGTCCCCGATGTGGCCCTTATTGCCAACCGCTTCAACCCCGAGAACCTCATGCACGTCTTCCACGATGACCTGCTGCCCATCTTCTACACACTGCGCCAGTTCCCAGGCCTGGCGCGTGAGGCCCGGCTCTTCTTCATGGAGGGCTGGGCCGAGGGCGCCCACTTCGACCTCTACAGGCTGCTCAGCCCCAAGCCGCCCCTGCTGCGGGCCCAGCTCAAGACCCTTGGCCGCCTGCTCTGCTTCTCCCATGCCTTCGTGGGTCTCTCCAAGGTCACCACCTGGTACCAGTATGGCTTCATGCAGCCGCAGGGCCCCAAGGCCAACATCCTCGTGTCTGGCCACGAGATCCGGCAGTTCGCGCGCTTCATGACAGAGAAGCTGAATGTGAGCCACGCCAGGGCCCCGCTGGCCGAGGAGTACATTCTGGTCTTCAGCCGCACCCACAACAGACTCATCCTGAATGAGGCCGAGCTGCTGCTGGCGCTGGCCCAGGAGTTCCAGATGAAGACGGTGACGGTGTCCCTGGAGGAGCACGCCTTTGCGGACATCGTGCGGCTGGTCAGCAACGCCTCCATGCTGGTCAGCATGCATGGGGCGCAGCTGGTCACCGCGCTCTTCCTGCCCCGAGGCGCGGCCGTGGTGGAGCTCTTCCCCTACGCTGTCAACCCCGACCACTACACGCCCTATAAGACTCTGGCCACGCTGCCCGGCATGGACCTGCAGTATGTCGCCTGGCGGAACCTCATCCCGGAGAACACAGTCACGCACCCCGAGCGGGCCTGGGACCAGGGTGGCATCGCACACCTGGACCGCGCTGAGCAGGCCCGCATCCGGCAGAGCCGCGAGGTCCCACAGCATCTCTGCTGCCGGAACCCCGAGTGGCTGTTCCGCATCTACCAGGACACCAGGGTGGACATCCCGTCCCTCCTGCAGGCCATCCGGCGTGTGGTGAAGGGCCGGCCAGGGGCGCGGAGGCAGAAGTGGGCGGTCGGTCTGTTCCCTGGCAAGGTGCGGGATGCACGGTGCCAGGCAGCGGTGCAGGGTGCCTCCGAGGCCCGGCTCAGCGTGTCGTGGCAGATACCCTGGAACCTCAGGTTCCTGAAGGTGCGGGAGGTGAGGTACGAGGTGTGGCTGCAGGAGCAGGGTGAGAACACCTACGTGCCCTACATCCTGGCGCTGCAGAACCATACCTTCACTGAGAACATCAAGCCCTTCACCACCTACCTGGTGTGGGTCCGCTGCATCTTCAACAAGATGCTGCCCGGGCCCTTTGCAGACGTGCTGGTGTGCACCACGTAGCAGGCAGGCTGTGCCGGGCAGGGGGCCCCGGGCCTGTGACCCGCCCAGGTCCGGGCCTGCGGGGGTGACTGCAGTGATTGGTTAGTTTATTGAGCAGACTGCCCCGCACCCTGTTGTCTCCCCGCCAGATCCCTCCTCTGTCCTGGTTGTCCGTAAGGAGAGCTCCTTAGCAGGAGGAGGGCGTGAGAAGGAGGGGAGTGAGAACCCAGGACCCGCTGTGGCTCAGTGACCTCGCTCTTTCCTACCAAGTCCTGGGGTTGGGGTTCAGGCCCCCGGGAGCCGTGTGATCGCATGGTTGGCAGTTGCTGTGGTCACGAGGTTCACCAGTGGCCCAGTGGCAGTGTGTCCAGAGCAGTCAGTAAGCGATGGTGAAGGCCTCTGTCGAGTGTCCTCGCTGGGCCAAAGGAAAGTGTCAAGGTGGGTGCTCTGCCACCTGTCGTCCGATGGTCTCCTGAGGAGGTCGTGGAGCGGCGGGCTGCGCTGCTCCATCCCCAGCCCTGTGAGGTAGAAGCTGGAGTGGGTGGGAGAGCGTGTGGGGAGGAAGAGGCATCCCCGGGGCCTTCCCTCGGGCTCAGCCAGATCCTCAGGCCCAACACCTGGGCATACTGTCCCTGCTGGCAGGTTCCCCTGAAGCTTCGGGGCCCCTGAGGGCCTCTTCTCCCGGGGACTGCTCACGTGGGACGAATGCCATCCTCTTCAGCAGCTGCATGGCCGCCTTGGCTCAGGGGCCCCGCAGGTCCCAGTCCCTTCAGAGCCCACGGTCACAGCCCCAGTGCCCAGCGCTGCTGAGCTGAGGGGCCACAGCGGTGGCTTCTCAGCCCATGCAGCCCAGCTGCCGCTCACCGTCCTGAGTCCTTCTTCCCTCAGCAGCTCCCCAGCCCTGCCCCTGACGTCCAGGAAGTCTGGCTCCAAGGTAAGAGGGCACTGTTCAGATCATCCTGGGAGGAGGAGACTGTGCAGGAAGAAGGGCAGAGGTGTGGCTGACCAGAAAGAGCCCCAGTCTGTGGCTCTGTGCAGAGAAGGCACCTCCAGCCTTGGGTTCCTGGGCCAAAGCTGTCTTCTGTGGTGTTCCTGCTGCCCAGTCACTGGTCCATGGCTCATCTTCATGGGTGCCATGTGCCTTTCCCTGACCGTGGCCTCCATCTGCCACTGTCCCAGCTCCCACGTGAGTCCACACACAAGACCTAACTCAGAGCCAGAAGTCTGGACATGGATGGGGGAGGCAGCCACATACTAGTTCATCTGTAAATTTGATATAATCCCAGTCAAACCACCAAAGGGATTTGGAGGGCAGTGGGAGAGGAAAGCTTGATTCCTGTCATATTTCAGAATGCACAGAAGTCGCAGAGAAAAAAGGATGGAAAGATGGGAGCTGGTCCTACCGTATAACAAAAAAATAAAGGAACTCATTAAAACAGTGTCACATTGATGCAGAAGTTGAAAAATTAGTATCAGTGGGACAACACAGATGCCCCTCTGTGTGGAACATAAGGTAGGACATGACACTTGGAGACCAGTACAGAAGGAGGAGTTGAACACTGATGTGGAACAGCTGGGTGTCCATTCGGGGGAGGATGGAACAAGTCAGATCCCTAACTCAGACTGCTCTCAAATCTAAATTTCCTATGGATTTAGAGTGACTATAAAAGCAGGACTACGTGAAGAGCATTTTAACAAGCTTGAAGCAGTGACAGCCTTTCTAAGCAGGCATGAATCTAGGAAGACTCAGAGTCTTCCACCTGGCAGACTCCAAAGTCAAGACACATGTAACAGACTGCACGAGAACGCAGCCACCAGGTCTCCCACAGGCGAGCGCGAGACCACACTAATTACGTCCAGAGATCTCGAGCAAATTGGCAGCACCCAGAGAAGGCTCGAGACTTGTGCATAGGTAACTTCACTTGTGAGAGTGGAAATGCACTCTTTGTTTTTTTTCTTTTTGGCACCGGGGATCAAACTCAGGTCCTTGTGCTTAGGGGGAGGTGGTGGAACCACTGAGCTAAATCCCCAGCTCCAGAAATGCAGTCTTTAAAATAGGTTTTCCCCCATATTTATTTAAAAAACAACTCTGAGAAGATCAAGTGTTGGTGAGGGCAAAGGGAACTAATCCATTCTCTGCGCTCATGGAGAATGTAAATGGACACATTTCAGAGCAGTTCAGTGTCTGTCAAGTGCCAGGCCTTTTGACCCAGAAGTCTGTGTGTGGAAGCCCTGATGTCCGCAGCAGCAGTGTCTGCAACTTAAATGTCCATGTTCATGGGGAAGGCTGAGTACAGACAGCACATTCCTCCGAGATTCCCTGGAATCGGCAACAAAAAGTAGCCAGTCCAGATGGAGTCAGTAAAGTAAAACCAGGAAACTGACAAGCATGATGTTATTTTAATTTGCATGTAGTGTGAGTGTGACACACATACACATCTCTAGGGGGTTCTAGGACTTTCACTTTTTGTCTTCTATGCTATAATTTGCAAACTTCTTTTTAGGGAGCATGTATTTATAATTTTTAAGCCAGAAACAACTAAGAATTGAACTTTGAAAGCCCACGAAGACAAATGCTTAGTGCCTAATTTCTCAGCACTTGGGGCCACAGGTATTCCCGGAGACCCTTTATTTGACTTTGTGTTGTGTGCGGTGCATGCACGGCACACTGCTGCTTCCCTGCCCCGTGCACACAGGCAGTGCACCAGTGTAGGTGTGTGGTGCAGTTTCCAGAGCGCCCTTGGAGCCATTTAGGAGTGCAGGAGGATGGAGGCAGCCCTGAGAAGGCAGAAGGGCAAGCCCGGCCCCACCTCTGCCACTCAGAGCAGGTGATGCCCACATGTCCTGCTTTCTAGCACCGAGGAAGCCTGGCCATCAGGATGGATGCTGTCAGCTCAGGGTCACATCCCATGGCACCCAGCGGCTGAGCCGGCCTGCCTGGGCAGTGGTGGCTTCCAGGTCCTCATCCCGGAAGAGCGTGAGGTTGTGCTTCCGGATGTGTTCCAGCAGGACCTGTCCCCGCCACTCCAGGGTCTGGAGGACCCGTGTCAGCCCCGGGGCCCTGCCTTGGCTCTCCCAGAACACCGGGTCCATCTGCAGGGACTTGAGCAGCAGGTTCTGTAGACAGCCGGATGCCAGGACCCGCACAGCTGCCTCTGGGAACCTGGAGCCCACGACAGGAAAGGCAAAGTGACCTCAGAGAGTCCCGATGAAGGTGAGGCAGGTGGGCAGCCTGCCCAGGCCAAGTCAGCCTGTGAAGTCCCCAGGTCACCCTGCTGACCCTCTGCAGGAAAAAGCACACAGAAAGACCTGACAGGTCACCCCTGCCACCCAGGCAGGGCCAGCATGAGCTCCAGAAGGCTGGGCGTGTGGCTTGGGCCCAAGAGGCTTCTGGCTGTGGTGCCCGGGGAGCAAGCTCTGGGCTTCCCAGCACCCCCTGCCCCAAGCCCAGGTCCAGTAGAGTGGGCTTCCACCCCGTCTCTGGGCCCCTTACCCATCTATGCCCTCCAGCAGCCGGAAGTTCAGCTTGTCCTTGTGGTGCTGAAGCATGCCGGCATTGTCGATGTAGACCAGGCGAGATGGGTCACTGCTCCGGACCTTGGAGGAAGGAGATGGGCAGAGGCGGTGGGCACGGGAGCAGGTGGTGGGCAGCCCACCCTGCGTGTCCAGACAGTCCCTGTGGCTGAGCACCTCCCCTGCACTGGGTGCTGTGCTAAGTGCCTCCTAGGTATTATTTATCTCTGAACCCTGCCCGCGACCTCAGGAGGAAGCACTCGTGTCACCCGTGACAGGAACAGGTGTGGAAAGGTGAAGCCACGTGCACAGGTCACAGCTACCCCGGGGCCAGGGCGGGGCAGGGGGCCTTCTCGCCCTCGACTCATCCCACCGCCACCCTCTGCCACCTGTGCCTCGGGCCGGGCAATGTCCTTTACCTTGGAAAGCCCTGGCCACGCGCCACTCCACGGGAGTCTGCCTTAGGCCGTCCCCAGACTAACAGAATTCCTGGGTGCCTTAAGAATGAGGTGTGGCTGGGAGCGCCCCATTCTGAGGCCCAGTCCTCAGATGCCTCTTCCAGAAGCCATGGGGTTCCCTGGAGTTTCTTGGGGGCCCAGCCCTTGCCCACCTCACCCACACCCCCAAGCTCCATCTGGCCTGTTTTCTCCAGTGTGGCTTCGAGAAATACCATTGGCGGGGGGCGGGGGGGGCGGGGGGGAAGAACAGGATCGGAAAAACCGGTGCAGCACCTCAGCCACAGCATCGCTGCAGGACACAGCAGACCCAGGCCTGGGGGACAAGTCTCAGGGTCCATACCAGGATGTGCACCAGCCGCAGCTCAGCCGGGTTCTGGCATTTCTCTCGAAGCCTCTCTTCCACACAGGGGTCTGAGGGCTCAGGCTGGAAGCCGCAGCAGTAGCGATCCAGCCGGTCATGCACCTGTGGGGACAGCCAGCCCCTGGGGCAACAGGGCCGCCTCCAGCCATAGGGGGGTCTCCACCCAGCTCCTGCCTCAGTCCAGCCATGCTCCCCTGGGCCACTGGTCATCCACACGGTTGCTCACCCATCCGTCTCCATTACTGCTTAGGGCCAAAGGTGATCTCAGGAGGTCCAGGTGTAGGAGGACTTGTTTGGCATGAGACAAAAAAGGTAGCCTGTTGCTGTGAGAGGGGAGAGGCCTAGAGAGGGAGGGCACATGCAGGGACAGCAGGAGCCAAGGGCGACCTGTTCTGCTCCCCCTGTCTCCTGGGTGCTGGTGAGGGCTGAGCTTTGATCCTGGGTGGCGCGAGGCACGAGGAGGGTAGGACTCACTCAGGGCTTGTGAGATGGGGCTGGTGTGCCTGTGTCCCCCGGGGGACCCTGCTCTGCCGACTCTGTGGAGCTCTGCAGGGCACCTGGGACACCTCTGGGAAAGAAGACGCCAGCGAGGACTGGAGCGCTGGAGGGACGTGTCAGGGCGGAGCCAGGGGTGGCAGAGCCGGGTCAGAGCCGGGTCAGAGCCCACAGCGAGCCCAGGGCAGCTGACCCCCCCCCGCTCGTCCTGGCAGGATCTGAGGGCCCCCACCCAGGGCAGCTTCCTGGGACAGAACCCTCGCCCACTTCATCCCACAGCGTGAGGCGGTACCCGGCTCCCACAGCGCCCCGAACTTCAGCTTCTGCATGGAGCCCTCTGTCCAAACTCACAGGGACAGAGCTGTGCCTAGGACCCCCCCGACCTCCCCGCCCGCCCTTCACCTGGCTGTGCACGTTCCCTGTGAGGCAAGTGTTTCCAGAGCACTGTCTCTCCCTCAGACTGCTGATTCCCGGAGAGCTCCTGCGAGATCTGGCTGTGACTCCGTCCCTCAGCAGGACAGGCGACCCGAGACCTGGACTGGCTGGCAGGAGCCGTCCTGTGGGTCTGACTGACTCCGTAGAAGTGGGAGAATCTAACCAGACGGCCGGCCAGGACACAGTGGACAGGGGACTGGTGTCAGAAGAAAGCGCCACTCCGGCGGCCAGGTGGCCGGCATCACCGCCGTCGCTCCCCTCACCACTCCTCCGGCACGCGTGCAGGGAGGCCGGCGGCCCTGCCAACTCCTCTCACTCTCAGGGCCGTGGAGTTCGACGTGCCCGAGGTCGTCTTTGCAAACTCAGCACAGCTGGGACGGAATCGGATGAGTGTGTCCCTCGTTTGTGTTGCTGAGACTTTCATGGGTTCCCTTGGTGCCCAACCTCCGGGTCTCCAAACAAACAAGCAATAGGAAGGGGGACTGGAAGGGAGCTGGCCAAAGCAGAACCACGTCTGTGGCTTGGAGATAGAGCTGGAGCGTGTGGGCACCCAGGGGCCACGGGGCCACCACTGCCCTGGTGCAGCTGGGCTGTCTCTTGCTTCCTCCGGCAGTGTTGAGGGCTCCCCCACCACAGCGGCGCCTGCCTGGGATCTCTGTCAGTGGCCGCCTGTCCTCACACTGCTCCTCGGGGACCCATAAGCCTTCCCTGCTGCCGACTGACCCTGGCGTCCTCACTGGTCCTCTGCACGCCAGGCCCAACGTGAGAAGAGACCCGCACTCCCGGCCTCCCTCCTGCCCAACTCCCCGGGCTTCCTGGAGCCTTGCCCGGGGGACCTCAGTGTCCTGCCCGCTGCACACTTTTCTCACCAAAGCCAGCCAGCTGCCGTGTTGCTGGACTCAGGGTCCCCCTGGGTTTTCTGCCCCGGGCTCCCCATGCTTGGTTGCTGAGACTTTTGTAGGTGCCCTTGGTGCCCGCCCTCGGTTCTCAAGGCAGGGAGCTCTCTGGCCTGGGACAGGCACAGCCCATCCGTGCAGCCCACGGAAAGTGCCAGGAGATTAGCATCCCTCCCCGGGAGCAGCCCAGCCCGGGCCTTGTGGGGTTGCACACCGGTGTCACAGCCCGGTGACTGCTGGAGTGCTCTGTGCCACTGCACCTGGGACCCCAGTCCCTCCCCGGGGGCTCCAGGGGGCCAGGGGCCAGGCTCTTCGGGACCAACATTCCCATCGCATGGCCACCAGCACTGCTGCGAGGTTCAGTGCAGAGCGAGGCTCAAGCTGCCCAGGACATCGTCAAGACCAGGCCAGCACCTGCTGGTCTCGTCCAGTCCTTGACCCTGTTCTGTGTGCCCCAACGGCTGGTCCTCCAGCCCCAAGTGAGTCTTGGCGGTCAGCACTTCCGTTTTCCATTCCAGTCACTCTCTGCAGCCTGTGGATCTGTTTCTGGATCGTTTTGCTTCCCCACCCCTGCCTGTCTCAGGTCATGTGGTGGCCACACCAGGAAGCCCCTCTGGCAGCACGTGTTTCTGCAGCCACGAGGCACAGGAAAACCTGACTCAAGGAGATTAGGGTCATGCATAGCAGGAAGTCCGAGGCAGGGCAAGCTTCGTGTTCTGCAGCTCCAGGATAAGGATGCCCCCTTTCCCACCCCCCTTACCAACACCTGCTATTAGTTCAGTCAGCCTGCAGGGGGCCAGTGTGGCCATGTGTTTCCTTGTCAGTGTCCTGCAGTAGAGGATGAGAGAATTTCTCCCAACCACGGAATCCAAATCCTTCCCCTGCTCCAAGTCAGGGAGCAGCCAGCCAGCCAGTGGAGGATGGAGGGTTCCAGAGCCCTCTTAAGCCTGTTTCCCCATCTGTAGGCTGTGCTCAAATTAATCGACTTGCCTGGACAGACAGATTTCCAGAAAGGATCATGGAGCACTGTGCTTATCTGTGGACTCACTGATGCTCATAGATGAGTGTGCAGCCAGGAGAAGGCCCAGTTGAAAGAGGTGGTCACTGTGGGGGACTTAGAGGGTCTGTCTCCTGCTGGCCTCTTCCTCCAGGCTCTGCTTCCCAGCCCCCATGAAGTGAGCAGCTCTGCTCCACCAGGCCCTTCCACCAAGATGCTCCTGCCTCGGAGCCGCAAGCCATGGACTGCACCCTCTCAAATCATAAGCCAAAAACCTCTCCTCCTTTATATTGTGGGTATCAGGTAACATGCAAGCTGCTGTGCATATCGTGCAAATGCTGCAGCAGTGTGAAGCATTGTCACACAGGTCTGTTCTGGGTCACTGACCTGCCAGAGGCAGGGGTGGGTCATGACTGTCATCCTTTCTGCCTCTGCCACTGTTCTGTGGGCTCTAGAAGAAACGGCATCAGCCTTGGGATGCTTTGGGCTGTGTGGGAAGGAATGAGAATCGAGGATGCAGAACGGAGTGTCGCTCAGAAGGAAAACTGTACAGCGACCCTGGAAGTTCGTTCATTCGTTCGAAAGGACTCAAGTAGGATCAGCCTAGGTGTCTTAATCACTTTTCTCATTGCTGGGACAAAATATCCAAACACCTGTAATTCATTCATTTATTTATTTATTTTTCTGGTAACAAGATTTTTTTATTTTGTAAACTATACATAAACAGTAAAAAAGAAAATTCATTGTACTTTAAATATTATATACGGTCAACATTAAAGATTTTATTTAGAAAACACCTGTAACTTAAAGGAGGAAAGGTTTATCTTGGCTCACAGTTTGTAGAGGTTTCAGTCCATAGTCTGTTGGCTTCAAGGTGGGGAGGCCTGGCAGAGGGTCCTGGAGAGCAGCAGGGAGCTAATGAGGAGGGGCGGGAGGCTAGGAGAAGCCTTTGCAGGACACGCCCCCGTGACCCGCCTCTTCCACCAGACAGGATTCCCTAACAGCAAGTCAGCTGCCAGAGCCCCACCTAGAAGCTCATGAGGCTTGGGGGTCATGTAGATATAACCTCAACAAAGGGCTTGCTTTGTTTGTCAGGTGCTGAGGATGTTGTAGTGAGTCTCACACACACACACACAGGACGGGGTAAATATGGCAGCAGATGATTATTTGTAAATATGATCACATAATGTGCTGATGAGAGTCAGGCGGAAACAAGATGGCTGCTATGAAAGAAACGTGACAGCAGTGAGGAGGTAGACGCCATCCAAGCAGGAAGCCTGACGAGGAAGGCGGGCGCAGACGCCCCAGGCCCGGAAGGGGCTGCCAAGGCTGGTGCCGAGAGAAGCCAGAGAAGGAAGGGACTTTGGGGTCACTGCCTTCACTGTCCCAGAGGAGGACTAGGAGCCTTTCACCAGAAGAAATGCAGCTCTGGCTGCAGGCAGCCCCGACACTAAGCGGAGCAGAGGTTTTGAGCTGGCTCCTCCTCCCGGACACTCCTGCATGCACGTGTGCAGAGTGCTCGACGTGTGTGTTTGGAGAGGGAAGCACAGCACGACTGGTTTGATCACGGTCCACAAACCTCTCCCCTCGCTCCAGCTGGGCAGAGCCGCTCTTCCCGGGCGCTGGGCCAGGCTCCAACTTGCTGTGGCCAATGGGATGGTAGCAGAGGTGACGCTGGCAGATCTTCAGCTGCTTGTGTGGTTTGCTTGAGCTCCTGGGCTTCTGCCAGTCGAAGGGCAAATTCTTGTGTGGCTCCTCCGGGCCGGGCGGCAGAGTGGAGAAGCAGAGCTGTCCTGAGCTAGCCACCCACCGACCCACAGACCCTGCAGCAAGAACTACAGAGCTGGCTCTGAGCCCTGTGCTTGGAGAGCTTTGCAGCCATCACTAACTCCGTGGGGCTCTGAGGCCAGCGAGGGGTTTGGTGAGTGGAGATGTGCGGGTGGCACTGGTGTGCTCTGCCACGGCCAGCTCTGTGGTATGTTGGGAGCCCAGGAACACGGGTGTGGACCACCGCAGTGCAGGGTGTCTGGGGTTGTGCCCAGCCCTGGGTCGGCAGCAGCCTTGCGTTCCTGTGCAGAAACCCCATTCCACAGTCCGGCCAGGGCTTCTAGGAAGGAGGCATCGGCCAGACAGGGGTGTTTGACTTGGCCAGTGTCCAGCAGGCAGAGGAGAGGCTGCTTGAGCCCAGCCAGGCAGCATCTGACTGCACCGCCCACCTGCGTGGGCCTTGGCTGGGCCGTTCGTCCCCACAGCAGGCCTCATGGCCAGGGACTCGAACAGAGGGGCTCTGTGGGGAGCTTGGGTGGCACTCAAGACCCTGGGCTCTCGCAGCGTCCCCTTCCTGCCCTCGTTCATGCCAGCTGGACTCGAGCTCCTGTGGACAGCACGGGCTGTGGACTTGACCATCTGGGCTGCATCCCAGTCCTCCAGCTGTGACCTCAGGCCAGTGGCTCACCTGGCCGGGCCTCAGTTTCCCAACTTTAAAGGGTGATAAGCGTAGAGTCTCGCCCGGAGGGTCCCATGAGCAGGGGTGAGCCAGCCCCTGCGCGTCGATTGAGTGCCTGCTCACCCGGGCACGGCGCTGCCCTGGGCACTGCTCAGCTCTCACACACAGAGGCCATGGGACCAGGGGTTCATCTGGCCCAGGCTGGAGCCCAGAGACCGGGCTGGGCCCTGGAGACAAGACCCACAAGGCAGAGTTGGGCCCCAGGACAGGGAAGCCAGCGCTGGTTGCTATGCCGGGTAACAGGACTTGGGTCCCGCTGAGGAGTCAGGCCCAGGTACCCATGGAGCCTGTCCATCACAGAGCAGGAGGAGCCCATGGCTGTCGGACAATGGGGGTGCAGCTGTGGCCAAAGGAGAGGGTGGCAGACCCTTCAGCTTGGGTGATTGCCACCCTGTGGGAATGGAGGCCTGGTGTCACCAAAGGATCTCAGAGGAAGTGGGATTTTTATGGGCAATCTCCAAAGTAGTACATGTGGCCTGGGGATTTTTCAAGGCTCTTGGGAACCGGGCCTGGACACACCCAGCACAGCACGCTGGGACCTGGCAGCCCAGTCAGGACCCGGGGGTCTGCCCACTTCCTGATGGAACCCAAGGACAGGGGAGCCTCTTCCAACAGCAGCCGGCATGGCAGGAGGCAGGACCTCGGGCCAAGCTGGACTTGGTGACCCCTCCACCTCTGTCCTCCTTTCTCACTGTCTCCGCTTCTCCCCCGGCCCCCGTCAAATTACACAGCCACCTCCATTTCTTGTGACTCAAAGAGATAAAGTGATAAAGGGTGGTGGACTGGAGATGGGCAGCAGCAGAGGGAAGCCCTGGTTTGCAGCATTTTCTGATTTCCATGGTATAAGCCTTCGCTCCCTGTCAGGTTTCCACTATCAACCCTATCAACCGAGAGAGCGTGGGGTTGGCAGCGCCAGGCATAGCACCGCACAGCAGCCACAGCAAAGATACCACAGGGAGAGGTCACTGCGTGGGCACAGTTGGCAGCAAACACATAGTGCAACCATTAGAAAGTGGCTGCCCCCTCTGTCTAATAGAATTGTTTGTTAGCTTGCATAACTTCTTGTTGGTAATGGGTGGGGCTCACAGCTGCACCACAACATCCTGGATATCTTAGCCATCGGCTCGTGTGAGTTGATGTGAAATGGCTCCAACTCCACTGCATAAGTGAACGGACGCAGAAAAATAACAAACAGGTGCTTGGTGGTCTTGGAACCAGGACTGCAAGGAGCATGCCGACCCACCCTGAGTGGACAGTCCAGGCCCCCAGATCCCTGCCCACTTACCTGCAGCAGGAAGTCAAAGAGCGCCAGGCGTGCCCACTCAATTCGGTGGATGCCCAGGCATGGGGCCTGGCCTGGCCCACTGCTGCACCCGTGTGCCAGCAGGGCCTGGTACTGCAGCCAGCCCAAGGCCAGAGAGTTCTGGTCCTCTTCCGGGTCCTCCAGATGCTGCACATCAGGTGCCCACCAGATGACAGGCCTGGCAATGCCGTCTGTGTAGCGGTAGGGGAGCAGGGGGCTACGGAAGCGGCGGGCTGCAGCAGGCAAACTCCGGCACAGTCCCAGCACACGATCCAGGTGGAAGGACAGCACTTCTAGCAGGTCCCGGGGCCGCTTGATCAAGCCACAGAGGCCCTGGGAGCAGTGCAGGCTGAGCCTAGGAGGGGCCGCATCCCGGTGGGTGCCCTCAGCAGACAGCTCCACCTGCAGCACCTGCCCATGACCAGGGACGCTGGCTTTGCCCACCACCTCACCCTGGGCCAGCAGCTGCAGTGTCTGCACATCATGCTCAGTGAGCCAAGGGGGCCTCTGCCCATCAGACCCTGGGCCAGCCAGCGGCTCAGTGTCACACCACATGGACCCCTGCAGGTCCCCAACAGAGCCAGGCCATGGATGGGCCCCTGACAGCAGCATGGGGTCCCCTGTTTGCTTCCCACCCATGAAGACTCTGTCCCCCACTCCCAGCAGACCCCTGCCTTCTGCCAGATGGAACCAGGGGGTCGGCCTGGCATCAGCTGCCCCATTGGTCCATGCATGCCGGCTGCCTGGGCTGCCTGAGTCATTCTGCATCTCCTCCATGGGAGCCTTGTGCCCTGGCTGGGCCAGGCCTTTGTCTCCTGAGTCTCTGACCTCTTCCTCTCTCAGAAGACGCTGGGTGTGGAGTCCTCGGTCTCCTGTCCAAGTCACATCCCTCCTGATTCTACCTGGATGCTTGCTGTCCCTTCCTGGGGGCTGCCTGCTTCTGTCCGCTTGCCCCCTGTGGTCTTGTTTCTCAGCACCAACAGTGGTTGGATTCCTAGGCCAAGCCTGGCCTTGCCTGAGCTCCAGCATCCTCATCCGCTGCCTCTGACTGGAGCTCAGGACCTGCCAAACATGGGGCATGAGGGTGCCAGTGTCTCCCTGGGGTTCCAAGGAACCAGGGTCCGGGTGGGTGGCTGGACGCTGTCGGGGGAGGCAAGTGATGGTCACCGCCAACAGGGTCACCAACAGGCAGAAAGCCACCACTGTCCACCTCTTCCCATGCAGCCTTCTCCACAGCCAGGACGCCTGGGGAGGGACACAAGAAGACCACTTGAGACCTAGGAAGGGTAACAGCCCCAGCCCACAGGACAGTGAGGACAAACAACGGAGCACCTTGATGCCTGGCGGCATGAAAACACACACGCCAGAGAGGAGTCCCCAGAGTGGAGGTGGTGGCCAGCCAGTGGCATTGGACTCCTGAGCCCAGCGCATTCTGCCCGTGGGCACCTTTGCTGCTACTTCCCAACCTCCTCTCTGGATAAACAGCTACAGAGCACTAGCTACCACCCTCACAGAGGACTCTTCCTGTACTTGTCCCCACTGTGAAGCACGGATGACTTTACCTGGCCTCCCTTGCCACTAGCATGGTGAGAAACTAGACCGGAGATGGCAAACCTTTTAGAACTTTCAGTGATAACAAGCATCTGGCTGTGACACACATGCTATAGTTTTTCGCCACCTCTGGACTAGATCCAGTAAGTGTGACTCTCAGAGGTGGCTGGATCTAAAAGTGCTGGCATCAAGTGCAGAAGTCTGCTTGAGCCCTCTGCCTGCATCCAGCAGAGACCAGTGGTCTGACTGCTTTCCCCATCCATCAAGTGAGCAAGGACATCCCTCAACTTTGATGGTTGCCACAGTCTAGGGTGTATGGACAGAGGTGCCTCTAGAGCAGTGAGGCACCTTACAAACCCACAGGCCCTAAAACTAGGAGAAGAAAATCGTGACTTGCTGGATTCCAGAACTACCAATCCTTAGAAAGAAACCACTCATTCAAAAAGACAGAAGAATTTTTACTACTCAGTTTTTCTTTCTTTCTTTTTTCATCATTGGTGTTTTAGGGTTTGGGTTTTTTCTCCTTTTTCCTTTTCTCCTTTAACCATTCTTTTCTTATTATTTTTCATTTTCCCTTTATTTTGCTCTCTTTTTCTTGGCTGTTCTTTTCTGTTTCTTTTACCTAATACTATTAATTTCCTTTTACTGAATAATATCCTTTACCTCACTTTTCATTTCTCCTCATCTTCCATTGATTAATCTTTCAAATTCTACTTTTTCCATTTTCTGGTTCTCCACACTGATTATCCTTACTAACATAACCATTAAGTGTTATGAACGCTCAGCTAGAAAGTTAATTCTGTACTGTTACCATTGAATACTGACCTATTGTTAGTGGAAGTATAGTTGTTGTACTTAGCAGATAGTTCCTGTAGGTCAGTATTTGATTTGCCTTAGTGTTTATACTATAATTATAGATGTTCTTAGATTATGTCAATATCCAGCTTGTCTTTGATGCTATTATTGTTGTTGATTTTATTGCTATTGCACAGCAGCATAGTTGTTGCTCTTAATAGTTCTTCTCTTTATTCCAGTGTCTGGATTGTCTCTGTGTCATTAACAACATTGCTGCCAATTCCCAAAGAGCTGGGTGCTGGACCAAATACATTGCATCTTCCCTTCCTAAATAAACAGAGGTGGCTGGATTTGGGGATAGAAACAAAGGCCTATAGATAGCAATGCCCAGAGTGCATCACTGAAAAGCAGACACTAAGTAAAGAGGCCTCCATACTAGCAACAAAGTCTCCCACCATAATCAACCTGTAAAGCATGCACACACATGCACACACACACACACACACACACACACACACACAATACAAGAAGACAAGGCAACAAAATGCTCCCCAAAACTTCCTACTCCCCCAAAGCTGATCCATGAGGGATGGAGGGAGAGAGAATGAAAAGTCACACAGCCAAATTGTTTGAAAAGATAAGAGGAGATTAAAAATAGATCAAGAAGATAAAAAGTAGATCAATAAGATACTCAGTGTGCTCAGAGAAGATAAAACTAAACAGATAATGGATTTAATAAAACAATTACCAAGTTTACAGAAGACATTAATAAAAACCTAGCTGAGCTAAACAAAATGATAAAAAACTTAATGACCAGTATAGCAAAGAATTAGAGGCCATAAAAAGATATAAAGAAAAATTTAAAATTCTTTTAAAAGTATGAGCAGCAGAAATGACCAATAGAGGACAGAGTGTCACAGCTAGAAGACTGCTGTTAGAGACCACTTATTCAGAGATATCTTAAAAACCACAAGAGAACAAGAAAAAAATGGATCCAAAAGCTGCTAAGATTAATTAGAATTAGTGAAAAACCAGAAGACAGCACAAATGGCATAAAACCCCTGTTTACTGAAATAATAGCAGAAAACTTTCTAAATATGGGGAAAGAATTCAACATACAGATAAGTGAGGCATATAGAAGGCCAAATTGCCATGATCAGAAAAGAAACTCCACAACACATCATAGTCAAAATTTCAGAAGTCCAAAACAAGGGTCAAATCTTAAAAGCTGTTAGAGAAAAGCAATGAATCACATAGAGAGCTAAACCCGTTAGAGCTACAGCAAATTTCTCAACACAAACCTTAAAGGCCAGAAGAGCTTGGAGTGAAGTGTTTCAGGCCCTAAAAGAAAACAATTTCCAACCCAAACTGATATATCTTGCAAAACTGTCTTTCAAAACTGATGGATAAAGAAGGTATTTCCATGACAAAGAGTGAGTACCTTAAGAAATTCATGACTACCAATCCAGCACTTAAATTTCTTAAAAATACCCTAGAAAGAAACAATGAAGCTAACAAAGCCAAAAGGTCTAATAGATTAAATACATCCATCAAGGCGAGCTGTTGTGTAGAAGGTGGGGAGGAGGGAATCAGCAAAAGGAAAAAGGAAACTAATGCAATGACAGGAATAAGTCAATATCTTTCAGTAATAACTCTCAGTGTGAATGGCCTCAACTCCCCAGTCAAAAGACATACTTTGCCAGAATGGATTGAAAAGCAAAACCCAGGGCTGGGGATTTAGCCCAGTGGTTCCGTCACCTGCCTTGCAAGCACAAGGACCCAAGTTCGATCCCCGGTACCAAAAAAAAAAGAAAAAAAGAAAAAAGAAAAACAAAACCCAAAAGGCAGTATACAAAAACCACATTTAACCCAAGAAGAAATTCATAGACTAAAAATCAAAGGATAGAGAACATTATGCCACATAATGGAAATTCAGAAATGAGCAGGAGTAGCTATCTTATTTTCAAAGTGGGCTTCAAGTGAAAACTGATCAGAAGAGGCAAAGAAGTCATTACATATTGGTTAAAGGAACAGTTCAACAGAGGAGATAACAATTGTAAACATATATACACTGAACACCAGCGCACCTCAACTCCATAAAACAAACACTGCTGGACATAAAGATCAGATAAACATCAACAAAATTATAGTGGGGAATCTCAATACCCCACTGTCACAAATAGATGAATCACCTAGACAGAAAAATGAACAAAGAAATATCAGAGTTGAACCAAGCCTTCAAATAAATGGACTTTAGAGCTACAGAATGTTCCACCCAACAATATAACACACATTCTTCTTAGCAGCTCATGGAGCTTTTTCCAAAATATACCACATACTAGCCAATAAATCATGCTTACATAAATGCAAAAGAATTGAAATTATCTCATGCCTATTATCAGATCATAGCACAATGAAACTAGAAATAAATGGCAAAAGAAACCACAGAAATTATGCAAACATGTAGAAATTAAATAATGTTACTCTTGAATAATCAACGGGTCACAGAAGAAATCAAGGAAGAAATTAGACAGTTCTTAAAGTCAAAAGATAGTGCCAGACAACATACCAGCACTTATGAGATATGACAGAAGCAGTCCTAAAAGGGAATTTGTAGCTGTGAATGCCCACATCAGAAAAACAGAGAAAGCCCAAATAACCTAATCGAGAAAAATAAGAAGAATCAAAACCCAAGGTTAGTAAGAATAAGGAAATTATAAAGATCAGAGCAGAAATCAATGAAATGCAGACTAAAAAAATACAAAGAATTAGTGAATCAAAGAATTGGTTCTTTGAAAGAATAAAAAAAAAAAATAGACAAACCTGTAGCCAATCTTACCCAAAAAAGGAAAGACACAAATCAGTGCAATTAGAAATGAAAAAGGTAAGTCGCAATGGACACTACTGAAATCCAAAAGATTATTAGCAACTGCTTTGGAAAACTGTACTCTAATAAATTGGAGAATTCAAAAGAAATGAATAGATTCCTCAATACATATGAACCAAAGCTGAAACAAGAATATTTAAAAATTCTGAATAATCCTATATCATTAAATTAAAGTAGTAATAAAGACACTACCAACTAAGAAAAGCCCAGGTCCAGTTGAATTCACTGCTGAATTCTCCAAGATCTACCGATGATCTGATATCAATACTCTTCAAACTCTTTAATGAAATTGAAAAGTAAGGAGTAATCTCAAAGTCATTCCTGGAAGCTATCACCCTGATTTCAAGGTCAGACAGGGAGCCAACCAAAAAGGAGAACTACAGGCCAGTCTCTTTAATGAACATAAATTCAGGAATCCACAACAAGATATTGGCGAACAGAATGCAGCAAATTATCAAAAAGATCATACATCACAACCAAGTAGGCCTCATACCAGGAATGCAAGGATGGGTCAACATACACAAATCAATAAATGCAATACATCATATAAACAGAAACATGGACAAAAATCACATGATCATCTCAATAGATGCAGAAAAAGTCTTTGACAAAATCCAAACCCCATTCATGATAAAAACTCTGACCAAAATAGGTATAGAAGAACTTTATCTCAATTTGATAAAAGCCATTTATGACATACCTACTGCCAATATCATATTGAATGGGGGGGGAACTGTGAAAGCATTCCCTCTAAAATTAGAAACAACAAAAAATGTCCACTATTACCACTCCTGTTCAATGTAGTACTCAAAACATTAGCCAGAAAAATCAGGCAAGAGAAAGAAATAAAAAGGATATGTATAGAAAAGGAAGAACTCAAATTATTCTTATTTGCAGACAACATGATCCTCTACATAGAAGACTCAAAAAATTCCATCAAAAGATGCCTGGAATTAATAACCAAATTCAGCAATGTACAAAATTAACATATAAAATTCAATAATGTTCCTCTCTACCAATAATAAACTCACCGAAAAAGAAATTAAGAAAACAATAGCATTCACAACAGCATCAAGAAAAATTACATACTTAGGAATTAACATAACCAAGGAAGTGAAAGCCATCTACAGTGAAAACTACTCTGAAAAAGGAGATTGAAGAGGACATCAGAAAATGGAAAGGTATCCATCCCAGATAGACAGAACCAATATTGTCAAAATGGCCATGATATACAGATTTAATGCGATCCCAATCAAAATACCAACAGCATTCTCCACAGAACTAGAGAAAACAATCCTAAAATTCATATGGGATCAGAAGAGACTCAGAATGGCAAAAGGAATCCTAGGTCATAAGAGGAAAGCAGGAGGCATCACAATCCCATATTTCGAGTTATATTGGAAAGCAACAGTGACAAAAACAGCATGTTACTGGCCCAAACAGACATGTGGATCAATGCAACAGAATGGAGGATACAAAAACAATCCCAGCACACTCAGCTATCTGGTCTTTGACACGGGGTCCAAAAACATACACTAGAGGAAAGATTATCTACATGCAGAAGATTGAATCTAGACTCAAATCTCTCACCATGTTGTACACTCAAATTAAAATGGATCAAGAGCCATATATTAAAACAGAAACAATCTGCTGGAAAATATTGTAAGTTGAACTCTTGAAGACATAGGCATAGGCAAGGACTTTCTGAACAGAACTCCAAAAGTATAAGAAATAACATCAAGAGTCAACAAAGGAGGCTATATCAAATTTAAAAGCTTCTGCACAGGAAAGGAAACAATCAGTAGAGTGAAAAGACGACCTACAGAATGGGGAAAAATTTTATTTTAGACAGAGGACTAATATCTACAATATATAAAGAACTCAAAAACATTCGACCCCCCCATAAAATAAAAGACCCAACAAAAAAAAATAGGCAACTGAGATGAACAGACACGTCTCAGAAGAAGTGCAAGTGGCCAGTAAATACAGGAAAAAATGTTCAACATCTCTGGCTTAGAAAAATGCAAATTAAAACAACACTGGGATTCTGTCTTGCTCCATGAAGAATGGCCATCATCAAGAAATCAAACAATAAGAAACTCTGGCAGGGCTGTGGGAGAGGGGAAGGAATCCTTCTACTCTGTTGGTGGGAGTGTAAACTAAGACAACCACTATGGAAATCAGTATGGAGATTCCTCAAAAAAATAAAATAAAACTAGAAATTCCATTCAACCTAAGTATTACCCTTCTAGATCTCTTCCCCAAAGAATTGTCATCATATTGCCACAATACATGCATGCCCATGTTTATAGCAGCACAATGCGTAATAACCACATTTTGGAAGTGGCCTATATGTCCATCAACAAATAAAAGGAAACATAGTATTTATGCACAATGAGTACCAGTCAGCCATGAAGAAGTATAAATTTGGGTCATTTGTAGGGAAGTGGATGCACCTTGAGACCATAATTTTAAGTGAAAAGCATCAGACACACAAGCTTAAATATCACATGGTTTCTCTTACATGAGAAGCCCAAAATGTAAATAACAAGCAAGATAAAAGACAGATAATAGGAAATAGGGAGACAGATCTTTTCCAAATGGGAAGAGGACCAAGTGGTGAAGGGAAGGGAGAGGATGGGAAGGAAAAGGGACGTAAAAAGGATTAAAATGTGTTATGTCCATGTACCAGCTCCACACAAGGAATGTGATTGCTATATATTGCAAAACGTGGACTAATAAAAAATAAAACTTGAAAAATAATTAAAATAGGCCCAAGATTTGTTTCTAGCAGTTTTGGTAAACACATGGACACAGTGATGACTGCCATGAAAGGGTTATCAAATCCACAGTTCCCTGGAAGCAGGAGGTCCGCGTGCCACCCAGGGCCACGCAGGTGAGCAGGCAGGGGAGGGCGGGCCTTGACTGTGGTCTCCGGGAGGGGCGGCCACAGACAGGAGGACACTGAGCAGGTTCGGGACCAGGCGGTGCGGACCGGTTCTGGACCGTGAGGGCCGGCCACAGGGTCCAGACTCCGAGAGCCTGATAAGGGGCAGGTTGGCTCGCAGGTGACTTTCATGTTCCCTTGACCCCACTGCCCCGCTGTCCCCAGGTGGACGACCTTCCTGTCACTCTGTTTTCTGGCAGGAGAAATTAACACCTTTGGTGACAACTCTCCACCGCTAGGGGACGTGAGCCTGAGATGAACAGAGCCCAGCTTCCTTCCATCCTGAGAGGGGCAACTCTGAGAAACACGGAGCACCTCAGGGTCCTCCGGGGCTGAGCTTGTCAAAGGATGGCCTGTCGCCTGGGGCGCCTTCACCTGATGATCCTTTGGAAGTCAGATCCCATGTCTTCGCCCTGATAAGATATGTTTTTAATTTGGTCTTTATTACCACAGATGAAGCATGAATCAAAAGCACTCGGGTAACACTTAGGATTTTGGAACAGAGCATGGACACCTTCTCCTGCCCCAGGGAACCACAGCTAGCAGACTGCATCCCGAGTTTCCCTTCTTCGTGTCACAATAGCGCTTGCATTTTCTGTAGCCACTGTAACAAATGACTACAGGCCTGGTGGCTGCAGGCAAGAGAACTGTGTGGCGTCCTGGGTCCCGAGGCCGAAAGCACAAAAAACCAAGGTCTCGGCAGTTTCCAGTTTTTTATTATAATGAGTGGAGCTGCCAGGGCCCAGCACACCATCTGCTGGGGACTCTGGGGGTTTCTACAGCGGGGTGCTGAGAGAGGGAGGTGTGGGTCTGACTCCTTCCTGCCCTGAGCCCCGCGTGTAACAGTTTCTCTCTCCATAGTGCTCACAGCAACCTGGGGAAATGGGAACCACGTAATTCCTACTTTACAGCTGAGAAACAGCCCAGAGGACCACCGTCTGCCAGGGCCACGGCACCGGCAGGAAAACCCACTTTTAAGTTAACACTGGAAGTGGAAATGGCCATGGGCATATTTGTTGGGTTTCTCCTTCTAAAATGAAAAATGTGTTTTCAAGTTGGATTCATAATCTGTATCCCCAAAGATACCACGGGGAGGCGTAAATCACCCTCAAGCTGTCCCGAGGAGACACCATTGGCTGTGATCCTGCCCTGGGCTCACGCAGCTTCACAGAGCCTGGGGAGCATTGGCAGTCAGCAGAGAGAAGTTCAGGACAGCTGTGAGCAGGTGGCTGCAGCAGGGCCACCAAGTCAGCTTCCAGGAAAGAAAAGCAGCTTTGATCAAACTGAAAAATGGCGAAGCCCAACCAACCTCCACTGCTGCTTGACAAAGTTCCAGCTGGGGGAAAGAAAGGGTGGAACACATCGTACCCTCATGTTTTATTTTTTCTTGCCATAATGTTTATAATTGTTACTCTGATTACAGGAGTCATTGTGTTTGTGACTCACAACAAACTCTCCATGAGGCACATTGGTCATGATATATTGAAATCCGATCTGGCTCACAAGTCCCAAATTCCAGTTTCTCTTAGTTCTATTGCCACATCCACTCCTAAAGAAACCTCTCCTAAAACCCCCTTTGTTTCCCCCACTACTATAACTCCCCCTCTTATTGCTGACATTCTTTTGACTAAAGGGGTCTTACGAAGAGATTGGAAGGACAGACTTTAGGTGTAAGAAATAGTGAGAAATGAAAAATAGAAAGAACGTTAAGACAGGTAAATGCATTAAGGAGACAAGTTACTCAGTATTTCTCAAAGTGCTGTAAATATCTCCTGCTCATGGACTATGAACCCAAATGACATTTAGGTAAGATGAATAGAGGTAAAGTAAAATAGAGAGCTAATAGCAAACTATATTAACCATTGTGCAGTTTCTCAAGGGCCAGCTGGCGACCACAAGTTTGACACTTAATTGATTGAATCTTGCTTGTACCCCCGCTGATATAAAGATTTTGATTAAGTTACTTTCTGTTCTGTTTAGGTGTGGGTAAATAAGGGGACAATTGTAATTTTTAAATATGTATTCATGATGTTCAATGAAATGAAACAGCTTAGAGGAATTGTACTTTGTTTAGCAAAAAAATAACCTTTACTTCAATAGAAATTGCTAAGGCAACTTAAAATGTAAACATGTTCCGCCCAATGCCTCCCAGCTATTGCTTAAAGAGATAAAAATAAATCAGACCCGGAGACTTCTCAGAGGGAACCTGAACATTGCTTGTGAAGGTGCTTTTCTCATTGCGGGCCCAGGACATCTCCCCTTCCTACCCTGCATCGACTGCACATCGACTGCAGCTGGTCTGCGGCAGAAAAAACAGGCCCTGAAGAGAAGCAGTTGGATATTAAAGAGCACATAGAGCAAAAGAGAAGGGAACGATGCATCTGATATGCCGGGAGGTTTGCCTGGAACCCCAGCTGCCCTAGGGCCACCGAGGCTGCTCTGCCCAGCAGTGACCAAGCCAAGGAGCGAAGGGCGGTGTCCCCACAGCTGCTGTAGCCCTTCTCCCTCTCAAATCCCATCTCCCCCCAAGAGCCCTGGAGTCCCTCAGAGAGGGCGCCCTGGCCCAGGACGCACCCACCCACGGCTGCAAGGGAATCACACAGTGCCCAGGAAGACACCTCGGGCTCTGTGCCCACCGCCCTCAGCTGTGCACAGTGCGTGTCGTCCAACCTCTCTGTCCCGTGTCCTGGTTAGAACCTGGAGCGCCTTTCTTCCTCTCAGCATTGACGTGGGAGCTAAATGGCTGGAAGTACGCAAAGGCCCACTGCAGATTTGGATGCATTTGGGGGTCAGAGCCGTTCTCTCCCCAGTTTCTGGGGTCTGAAAAACACCCACTCCTCTTCCCAGATTTTGGCACCTTGTTGCGTCCAAGAGCGCATGCAATGTTTGGAGCATGACTGAGGTAGATGCAGAAAGGGAAGCTCTTCCACTGTGAGACCACAGTGAGAGCAGGAGGAGGCCACCTGGGCAGTGGGCAAAGGCTCTCCCCATGGACAAGGGCTGAGTCACAGGTCACCAGGATGGAAGGAGACAGCACTCAGCTTCAAAGCAAGCAAGAAGCAGGGGGAAGGGTCGAGCCAAGAATTCAGTGGAGAGGAAAAGACGCAGTCCAGCAGGTGTGGGCAGGGGTTCCCAGCATCGTGAGTCCCGGCACTGAGAACCCGGGGCTGTGCTGAGTGGGGTGCAGGAGCTGCAGCACCTCCACCATCACCTCCTGCAGGGTGGAGGACAGTGCTCACTGTGCAGTGAAGACACTGACATGAGTGGTTCCGTGCACGGTTCTTGCTGTCTACCTGAGCACCGGTCCACTGCAGATGTAGAACCCATCCCTGCCTGCCCTGGCCATGGGATTTGCCTTTACCAATGGAATGTGAGTGGACACAGCACATCCACTTGAGTGTGCATGGGCGTTTGCCTGTCTCCTTCCCAACCTGTCCTCACCATGAGAAGGCTATGCCCAGGTACAGGCCTGGAGTAGACCTGAACCCATCCCCAGCCTGGAGCCAACCAGCCAGGCCTGCTGGGTGCAGCCGACCCACAGCCCTGTAACCTAGGCACAGATGGGCACATGTGTGGAAGCCATTGAGACCATGCTTGCTTGTCAGGCAACATTTGCACAGCAAAACCTAACTAACACAGAAGGTAATCTCTGTGGGGCCCAGTGTCTGCCCTGGGCCAGGTAACAGGAAGGCAGTTTGGTACTGAAGCAACGCACCATCCTCCTTGACTAAGAAGAGTGCGGTGCTGTCACTATAATGGGGCTCAGGCTATGATGCAGAGGATGGTGTGACTTGGTCACAGATAGCGTCCTTGGGCCAGTCTCTCCCATACTGCAGGCAGATGGCATGGAAAAAGCCTGCTGTCAAATGGGGACCAGGAGTTTCTTAAGAAGAAATTTCTTGAAAAATTCTGACATAAGCTGGTAGCATTTAGCACAGAAATAGCTGGAGAAATAGAGACATTTTAGGAAAAAGGCTCAAGGACAGTTTGTACTGTAATACCAGAAGGAGACTTCCTTCCTTTCTATGGGGTCACAGGAAGGGACATAGAAGGCTCTGCTACTGCAGGAAAGTCTGGTCAGGATTTTACCCCGTATTTGGGCGCTAGCCTTCCATTTACCGGCCAACTCCAGGCACTGACACACCCGCCCCTGCTTCCAAGTAGCTGCCGGCACAGTGACCGGCTGGCAGAGGCAGAGGCAAAGTCATCTTTTCTCAACTCCTAACACCAGTAACAGATCCAGTCCTCGCGAAGAAAAGAGGAAAGATGTTGAAAACCTATTTCACGACATAATGGCTGAAAATGTCCCCATCTTTCAAAAATATATTGGATATCCAGATTCAAGAAGCTCAAGGAACCCCAACTAGATTCAACCAAAACAGACCTTCACCAATCCATATGACAGTCAAAATAGGAAAGGTACAAGTCAAAAAGAATCCTAAAAACAACCAGAGAAAAGCATCAGGTCTTATATAAGGGAAGGCCCAGCAGACTTGGAGCAGACCTCTCAGCAGAAACCTTATGGCCAGGACAGAATGGTATGATATATTCAAAGCACTGAAAGAAAAAGACTGCCAAACAAGAATATTATTCCAAAAAAATTGTCCTTCAGAACTGAAGGAGAAATAAACTGTTTCCCACAAAGGTAGAAACTGGGGGAATTCATCACCACCAGATTAGCCCCACAAGAAATGCTTAAGGGAGCCCCATAGTAGAAATGAGAGGATGATATTTACTGTCATGAAAAACCACAGATATACAAAACTCACTAAAAAAACAGATATGTGAAAGAGGAAGGGATGAAAAGCAAACCTTAGCATGACAGAAAACTATCAAATTTTAAAAATAAATAATAAGTGGAAAGAAACAAAAAATATATAAAGCAAGTAGAATACAATAGAATGACAGCAAGAACTTCATACTTCAATAATTGGTAATAACTTTTCATGTAAATGAATTAAATTCACTAATCAAAAGACACAGACTGGCTGAATGGATAAAGAAAAACAAGACCCAACTATATTCTGCCTACAAGAAACTTACTTCACTGGCTGATGCACACAGACTAGGGCTTGGGAAAGTTATGTCACACAAACGGAAACCAAAACTGAGCAGGAGTAGTTATACTCATTTCACATAAAATAGATTTTAAATCAAAAACTGTAAAAAGAGACTAAGAAGATCATTATATATTGATAAAAGGATCAATTCAATAAGAACATGAAACAACTGCAAACATATATGCACCCAACATAGGACCACCCAGATATATAAAGCAAATGTCATTAAATCTAAAGGGGAGGTGAACTCTTCTATGATAATACTTAAGGATTCAGCACTCCCCTCTTCTCAGTGGACAGATCATCCATACAAAAAAATCAACAAGGAAACGTGGGTTGAACCATACTTTAGAGCCAGTGGACCTCATAGACATTTACAGCACATTTCATCAATATCAGCAAATTACACATTGTCTTTGTCAGCACACAGGGTATCTTTCTGGATAGACCATGTGCTCAGCCACAAATCCAGTCTCAGTGAAATTTCAAAAAATTGAAACCATACCATATACCTTCTCACACCACGATGGATGAAAACTACAAATCAACAAGAATGGAAAGTACACACACACATGGAAATTGACTAACACGCTCTTCAGTGATCAGTGAGTAATGGAGGAAATTAAAAGAGAAATCAAAACATTTCCAGAAACTAATGAACTTGACAGTACAGCATACTAAAATCTGTGGGATACAGCAAAAGTAGTACTGAGAGAGAAGTTTATAGCAATAAAGGCATACACCAAAAAACTAGAAAGATCTCAAATAACCTAACAATGCACCTTGAAGACTCAGAAAAGCAAGAACAAAACAAACCAAAAATTAGGGGAAGGAAGGATATGGTAGAGATCATAGCAGAAATAAATAAAATTAAAAGTAAAAGAATACAAAACATTGATGAAACAAAGAGTTTTTTTGAAGGAACTGACAAACATTTAGTTAGACTAAAAAAGATGAAAGAAGAGAGAGGAGAGACAGAAATGACTCAAAAAAAATCAGAGATGAAAAATGATTCACATTACAACCGATACCACAAAAATACAAAACTCAGAAGAAATTACTATGAAAAGTTATATATGAAAAAAATCTGGAAACCTAGAAGAAATGGAAAAATTCCTAAACACATACAATTTACCAACCTGAACCATAAAAAAATAGAAAATCTCATACTCTGGTTTCTCTTCAGATCATATAAATCTTTCACCTTTTCCTAAAAAATAGAAAATCTACACAGACTGATACTGAGTAATGAGATTGTAGCAGTAGTTAAAATTCTCTCATCTAAAAACAAAAACAAACAAAAAAACAGGGCCTGATGGTTTTACAGCTGAATTCTACAAAACATTTAAAAAATAGTCAATTCCAGTTCTTCTTAAACTATCCCCCCAAAAAATGGAAATAGAAAGAACTCTGGCAAACTTTTTATGAGGCCAGCATTAACAATACCAAAACCTGGGGCTGGGGATTTAGCTCAGGGTTTTTGCTGCCTGCTGTGCAAGCACAAGGACCTGAGTTCTATCCCCTGTACCAAAAAAAAAAAATACAAAACCCAAATACCACCAATACCCATACCCATACCAATTCCAATGCCAATACCAAAGATAAAAAAATAGAAAATTACAGACTCATATCCCTGATGAACATATATGCAAAATTTCTCAATAAAATTATAGCAAACTGAATTCATCAGTGCACCAAAAAGATCATACACCATAATCAGGTTAATCCTAGGGATTCAAGAATGGCTCACCATATGCAAATCAATAAAATACATCAACAGAGTGAAAGACAAATGCAGAAAAAGCGTCCAAGGTGATTCAGCATCTCTTCATGATAAAAACTCTCAACAAATTAGATATACAGGGAACACACCTCAAAACACTAAAGGCTATATATGAAAACTCCAACACTAGTGTTAGACTAAATGGGGAAAAGTTAAGGCTTTCCTCTAAGACTGGGACCATGACAAGGATGTCCACTTTCACCTCTCTTAATATAATACTGGAAGCCTCAGCAAGAGCCATTAGCCAGGGGAAAGAAAAGGCATCCAACTCAGAAAGGATGAAGTTAAATTATCTATGCTTGCAGGTGGCATGATTCCACACATAGAAAATACTGCATCAAAAAATTTTGGGAACTTATATACAAATTCAGTAAAGCTGCATGATACAAAGCCAACATAAAAAGTATAAAGCACATAAAAAACTATAAAATGTTGATAAAGTAAATTACAGAAGATACAAAAATGGAAAGAAATCTCATGCTCATGGATCCAAACAATCAAATTGCTAAAATGACTATACTAAACACAAAAATGGAAAGAAATCTCATGCTCATGGATCCAAACAATCAAATTGCTAAAATGACTATACTAACCAAAGTGATCCATAGACTCAAACCAGTTCCCATCCACATACCAACAACTTTCTTCACAGAAATAGAAAAAAGAAAACCATATGTGTAAATAGCAAATAGTTTCCCTAGTATGAGAAACTGAAAGTGTAAATAAGGACTAAAAGGTACAATAGATAATGTGAAATAGGAAGAAAAGGGGCAAAGAGGAGGGGGAAGTGGGAGGGGTAGGGGAAAGGAAAGAAGGGAATGGAATTAATATGAGAAAATGGAAAAATGGAAACAAAATCTTTGTAAATAGGGAGGGACAGAGGGGTTGAAGGGAGGGAAGGGAATGGGGAAAAAATAAGAACCAAGATACATCATGTACAGGTACAAGTTCCCCATGATAAATGTAAATGTATTGTATACCTAAAATAAAAGAATTTAAGGAAAAAAAATCCTAAAACTGATATGGAGCCACAAAAGACTCAGAGTAGCCAAAGTTGTCTTGACCAAAAAACAAACAAAACAAGACTGTAGATATCACAACACCTGACTTCAAAACATACTGCAAAACTATAGTAACTAAAACAGCAAGGCACTAGCCCAGAGACAGATGGACCAATGGAAGAGGATAGAGAATTCAAAAATTATCCACACTCATGCAGCCAACTCATTTTTTTTACAAAGACACCAAGAACATACAAGGGAAAACAGTGAGTCTCTTCAATAAATGATGCTGTTAAAATTGAATATGCATGTGTGAAAGAATTAAACTCGATCCCTAAGACCTAATCCTTAAACCCAAAGCTATGAAATGATTCCCAGAAAACATAGGGAAAACACTTCAAGACACTGGTGTGGGCAACGCTGTTTTAGATAGGATTCTAAAAGCAGAGGAAACAAAAGCAAAAATAGACAAATGGAATTACATCAAATTGAAGTGTAGGCTTAATTTGCACAGGAAGTCAAATCGACAAGGATGTAGACAGCAGGGAGGCGCTGGTGCAATGTAAATTGGTACAGCCACTATGGAAAACAGCACGAAATTCCTCAAAAATAGAAGTAAAAATACACAGGACCCAGCAATTCCACTTGTGAGCAGTAAGCAAAGGAGATGAAATCATCATTCCGAAAAGATACGCAAACTCCCATGTCTACCACAGCACTAGTCACAGTAATCAAAACAGGGACTCAGATGCCCTGCCGGGCTGCACGGTGAGAGGAGAGGTGTGCATTCATGTACCAAGAGAATCCTGCCTTGAAGACAGAAATCCCCTCATCTGCAGCAATGTGGGTGGAACTGGAGGTCGTTATGCAGGGGGCCAAGCTAGGCACAGAAGGATGCACCCTCCGTGTTCCTTCTCACTTGGGGAAAGCAAGAAGCAGCCAGAGATATCTTTCAACACGGCCACAAGACTGAAACTGCCCAGACCGAAGAACAATCGACGGTGCGGGGAAGGGAGGGCTCAGCGCCCTGACTCGATTCACACACCGGGTGCCAGGTTACCACAAATGTATCGAAGACACAAAACCAACAAACTGACCTTGCCTTTGACCAGACTGTCACAGAGGCCAGGCTCACAGGACAGACGGGCAGAGGCCAGGCTCACAGGACAGACGGGCAGAGGCCACATGCTCCTGCCCCAACAGGAGAGACAGCACCAAAGAGCATGAGCAAAGTGCTGCTTCTGAGGAGGGAGGCCATGTGACAGTGTGTGCGTGCATGGTCGTGTGCGTGTGTGTGTGCATGTGCGTGTGTGTGAAGTCGAGTCTGGCTCTGATTCCAGCCATCACTGAGGTCCTCACAACCCGTTGATTCTGCCCCTTGACCTCTGTGCCCTCACCCCATGGACCCATCCTCCGCTGACTGGCAGTGATCTGGGCTTTGGTGTTTCTGTGCCTTTCCTTTAAGCTTAGCTAAGCAACTGGCATAACAAAACTATGCTGGGCAGAGGGGCCCGGGGAGCGGTCTTCAGAGCACTGGATTAAAACCACATGTCCCATCCCATGAGTCACTGCACCAGACCTGGCCGGGCTCCGCTGCATGGCTTCCAGAGCCAGCCCCCGGGCAAGGACAGCTGGTGGCACAAGCCTCTAGCAAAGGGGACAGCCCAGCCTTAGAGCCACAGGCCACGGGGACCCTGCCGAGGGGAGTCCCAGGCCGCCCGCCCAGAGCCACCTCAGGCCCCCACTTGGGCCCCTGGAGGGTTGTGATTTTCCTTCCACATCAGCAACTTCAGAACTGGAAAGGACTTTTGCCCCTATAATTTCTGACCTGACCAATTTAAAGGAAGAAGAAAGAAAACTAAGGAATGATTATTGACATTTGCTCAGCATGTGCTCTACTGCTGAGGGGCTTCCTTGTGTGGGCTGCAGGGACTGGAGTACCCACCCCCAAGCTCCAGGGCGGAGCGCAAGGCTCACGCGGCCAGTGGGGCAGCGCAGGGCGGCAGCCAGGCCACTGCAGTGTTCAGGCTCTTTCAGTCCAGTGGGAGAGACGACGGCGAACTCGGTCAGGAGACTGGGCGAGTTTAGGGGGGCTCAGAAGCAGAGTGCAGGAAAGGACGCTGCCGGGAGCCCCTGCCTTTGTTTATCTGTGTGTTTATTCTTTGTGGAGCTGGGGATTGAACCCAGGGCCGTGTACATTCTCCTGCCTCTTTTTCGGCTACTTCCACAACTTTCTGTGACCTTGCAGGCTTCCCCCGTGACTTCCGGCTGGCCTTGCCTAGAAGTAATTGGCGGTACAAAGCCCAGAAGCCAGCACAGCAGGTCCATAAGGACAGGACGGCGTCCCTGACCAGGAGAATCGATCACCTTGACCTCCGCTCCCCTCCCGACCTGCCCAAGCCAGCGCTCTCCTTGCCACATTGGAAGAAGAGCACTGAGCAGGCAACGGCACCACAGATATCTACACGCGGGGCCTTGCAAGGATCAAGTGGGGCTGAGAGCCCACGGTGGGGGCATTTGAAGTTTCTCCAGGCTCAGATCCAAATCTCACTTTCCCAAGCAAATAGGGTAGGAGGAGCCGGCCTCACCTGGCGCCTGCCAGGTTCTGAGCTGCTGCCAGGCAGGGTCGGGCGCAAGCCACCTCAGAATGGGACTGGCACTTTCTTGTGCACTGATGGCAGCGTCCTGCAGAGGAGAGAGGTAAAGACCAGCGGAACTCTCCCAAAGCGATGTCCCCTCCAAACCCCAGACAAGGCACCCTCACGGAAGAGCAGAGGAGAGAAAGCGTCAGATTTGGAGATGGCAGAAAGCCTTGCTCCAGACAAAGCCCGCCCTTGTGAAATGAGAGCAGCACTTCAAACACTGTTCCATAAAGAGCTTCAGCCACAAATGAAAACTACATTTCAAGACCAGTAAGAGAAATTGGGATTTAACTCTCAGCCCGCTTTATTACACGTTTATACGTAGACGCTACAGGGACAGGGATGGTGGGGATTTGAGAAAGCCTCCAGAAATGGCCCCAAAGGGTTAGGGTTCCGTCGGGGACCGCGACCCAGGGTTCTGGGCTGGGGGACCCCAGGTCCTTGCCCGCAGGGAGAGGCTCCGGCTGGGGAGCACTGGAGCACGGGGTCATCTTAGCCTCCCTGCTCCACAGAGCCGGGCTGTCGCCACCCGCCCAAACCCCACCCATGATTGTTGTGCCATGGAGCAGGGGGCACCAGGCATTGTGAGACCCTCAGGACACCCCGGGACAGGACTCAAATCACTTCCTCCGAAGGACAGTTCAGCATCAGTTTTGTCCCATGCAGAGCCCTGGGCCAGGAAGCGGAGAACCCAAAGTGAAGCAGCCGGCCCCACCCTCAAGCGACTCACTGTCCCCCAGAGAAAAGGTGACCCATCGGATCATGTCCCACTGCAGCCCAGACCACCCCACAAAACTGGCCTGGCCTCCACCCAGGTCCCTTCTCTTCCCGGCCCAGGTCGAGCTGGCAGAGCCTGCAGCAGAGCCAGAGCCAGCTGGGGGCACTGCGTGGATGCCTTGTGAGCTCTCTCATTTGCCTAGGGTTCTTCAGTGTCACTCACGACCAGGAAGACGATGTCCCCAGGGTTCCCACGGTGACTGGCAGGTAGGAGGGGGCTCTCGTCACACGCATGTCACAGGTGAGAAACTCGGTGCGCAGAGGCCCCCAATCACCTGCTCAGGGGACACACTGACTGCGGAGAGGGCCCAGGATTCCTGGGGTCTTCAGCCTCCAGAGACCATGCCATCCTGGCAGGGGTGGGGAAGGATGCTCCCAGCTGGTACCCGGAAGGAGCCTGGTGGGACTTTAGAGGACCTCGGAATGCCAGACCTGTGTCTTCACTACGTGCACTGGAGGCACAGGACAAACAGCCATCACTCAGGATTACAGGTGTCCGGTTCCAGGACACCCAGGCTACCGAACTCTGTGGAGCTCCAGTCCCTTCCAGAAAATGTGTGGCCTTAGCATATAACCTGTGCATACCTCCCTGTGAACTTTAAAGAATCCCTGGCACAATGCCTCCGTGGAAACAGCCGTTATCCTGCATTGTTTAGGGAGTGACAGCAAGGTGAAAATTCCCCACAGACAGCTTTCTTTGGATACTCTGAGTCCACGATTAGTGGAATCACCATTGGTCGAGGCCTCGCTGTGGAGCCTGCTCCAGAAGGATGGGCCTGGAAGGGTTTGGTGGAGGACACAGGAGCTGGATGACCTCGCCCAGACCCAGGCCTGTTGTCCAATGTGACTTCGCAGGAGTTTCTCCATCCAGGAAATGGACCTGATGGTGGTTCTTACCTCACAGAGTGGTCAGGGCCCATGGGTTTTAAGACGTGCGCGTGCTAATCGAGTGAAGTGCTGGTATATGCCTCAGTCGTCACCACCTAGCAGTCACGAACCCCCAGGTGGACAAATCCCTGCGGTGCCTTGAAACTCCGCATCTCTTCTGGGTTGCTACCCAGCGCCTGGCTCTTTCCATCTATGGATGGGCTGGTGCCAGGGTCAAAGCACCAAGAACTGGCGGACAGAAAGTCGAGCAATGAGAGAGCGGGTCTCAGGGACAGCCCCAAATGTGTTCTCAGCACCACTCCCTGCTCGGGGCACCAGGGGAGTGCGGCAGGCTCCCGTGCGCGGCTGCTCTGTGAGCGCCTGCAGAGTGGAGAGGGTCACAGGGGTCCCCCTAGCAGTGGGCACCACTAACAGGGCCCGAGGACCAGCCCTCAGCGAGGTGAAAGCAGAGCTGTGCCCGAAGCCTGAGGTGGAGAAACTACACCTTTGTTTTCCTTCCTCGAGTTTATCCCCGGGCAGTCTGTGGGGGCCTTGCAGTGGACAGGCTTGTGGGGTGCCCTTCCCGGTCCTCAGCCCTGCATGGGGCACAGGAGCCTGGCCTGTCCCGGCTTCAGCTCCAGCTTGCCGTGCAGAGCGTGTAATGGGCAGCCTGTGCCGGCCGCTGCTCCAGGACAGCGTGACCTGGTTGCTTGTAGTCAGAAAGATGAACGACCTCCGAGCGCTGTGTACGTTCTCCAGAGGCCGGCTCAGCCTGGATGGCCTGAGGCCCACGGGCACAGCCGCTCACCCTGGCCCCCTGTTTCGTCTTCTGAGCTGTTGGATACAAAGCATTCAAGACAAAGCTTGAGAGCTAGCCCTGGTGGTGCGGGCCTGAAACCCCAGCACTCTGAGAGGCTGAGGCAGGAGGATCATAGGTCTGAGCCCCATCTGAGCAACTTAGCAACTTAGTGAGACCCTGTCTTGAAATTTAAACAATAAACATTTCTAAAAAAATATTTAAGGGCTGGGGATACAGCTCAGAGCAAAGGCCTTGGGTTCAGTCCCTAGTACAAAAGCAAAAACCCCACAGAAACAAACCCAGAGCCTGCCAGTTACATTCGGTCATTGTTGGTTGTGGTGCCCTTAGCACCACCAGGAGGCTGATCTTGGAGTGGGGAGCGTGGGAACTGCCTGGGAACAAACGCCCAAGACAGAGCAGAGCGCTCACCCTGTGCCGGCCTGGGCCCGGCTTGAAGGGAGCCCCGCACCCCCTCGCCCTGCCCGCTCTGCTCCCACCCTGGCTGCCCACAGGTTGGGCCCCGAGCCCACTCTGCGCCCCACAGCTGAATGAGCATTTTGTTCGGCTCCCAAGGGCAGCAGTGTGGGGCACCACGGGCCGTGGAATCTGGAGACCCTGTCATTTGCTGGGGATTTTCTCTGGCTGCAGGCACCGGATCAGCCACACATTTTGCTCTGGGCCTGGGAGTGGGGCTGGTTTGCGGGAGGGGTTGGGACTCTGCTTAGATACAGCCAGCTGCTCCTGAGCGCTTCCTTTCCAGCTCCCGGCTGGGCTGCCCAGGCACAGATGAGGGCCAGGCCTGCGCCTCCTGGCAGCCCGCTCTGGGCTGCTGGCCAAACTCCAGCCCACCTGGGGGCTGAGCCAGCTTCCTCTCTCCCTCAGATCCCCCCAGGCCCCTGCAGGAAGTGTGCACAGACGTCAACAGGACAGGACCTGGAAGAGCGAAACCCAGCCCTGCGGGCAGATCTGGCCTGCAGACACGTTTTGTTTGGCTTGAAGTGATTTAAATAAATTTGAGCCGATGTTGAAAATCCAGCACATTTCACATGAAAATCCAGCCTTCCAGCTTCCCTTGAGAAGAGGAAGTTGCAGCCACGTTTACGGCCCATGTCCCCGCATGGCTGGAGGAGAACGCGGCTCCCTCTCTTGCTGATGTGATCCTGGGGTCACCTGAGACCCCACTGCTCGCTCCTGCCTCCCCACCCCAGGCCCTTGCCACTTGTGGGCTTTCCTGTTCTCCTTGGAGAGGTTGCTGTGGGTTACACCTAGACTCCCCAAAGCCTCTGGGCTTCAGGCTGACTCGCTGTTAGGAGGTGGGGCCTGGTAGGAGGAGGAGGAGGTCACTGGGGGCATGGGCTGGGCTCCTCCCTTGACTCTGCTTCCTGTCCACTGTGTCCTGAGCAGCTCTCTTCCACCAGGCTCCTCTGCCATGCCATCCTGCCTTGGAGCCAGCGGACCATGGACTCAAACGTGAGCCAAAGTGAAACTGTCTAAGTTGTGGGTGTCAGGTATTGTGTCCCAGTGACGAGAAAGTGGGTAACAAAGGTGAACTCTTTCTGACCACTGTTTAGTTAAGCGAGGATTTGTTTTCACTAGAGCCAGCAGCCTGGGCTCATCAGCATTTCCAGGCACATCTCTTGGTCCAGGGATGCCTGTCCAGTATGACAGCCACTGGCCCAAGTTACTATTTATGCTTGAATTCATTAAAGTTTGACACTGCCATTCTTTTTTGTTTGTTTGCTTTGGTACTGGGGAATCGAACTCAGGTCCTTGCACTTGTGCAGCAAGCAGTGAAACCACTGAGCCAAATCCCCAGCCCGACACTGCCGTTCCTGGTTGTCGAGGCCATACATCTAGAGCTCAAAGGCCGCCTGTACAGAGTGGCCGCTGTGTGGGGCAGCACAGCACAGGACAGTCCCACTGCCTCGGCAGGTTTGAGGCCAACTCTGGAGAAGTGGGCCCGGGAGATGGGGAGTGAGCTGAGGGTGAGACCCTCAGCTATGCACGTTCCCTGCCATGCCAGGTGCCTGTGTACCTGGGGGAAGCCACAGCTCCAGACAGACCACAGGGAGTGCCCCACCCACCCGGACCCTCTCAGGGGCAGAGAGATGGCCTCCAAGTCAACACACAAAGAAAGTGCTCTGCCTGTCCACACACACCCTTCAGCCCGGTCCCCAACAGAAAATGGCGGCAGATGCTTCCAGAAATAGGAGCCCCAGCCCCTTGTGGAGCTGCTGCTTAGGTGATGGGGCTCAGCCCCTGTGTGCTTTGGAGCCCCCCAAGCAAAAAGCAGTCTGGCTGGCTTCAGAGCCCATCCTGCCTCTCACTGCTTCCTCCCAGCTCTGGCTCCCCAAACCTGCACCCAGGCCCACCGCCTGCCCGTGTCCTCGGGCCTCCTGCCTCACGGGGCGGGCCGGGCTCCTCTCCCCAGGCCTCCCACACACCCCCAGCCCTCCCTTCTCTACCTGCACAAGGTGCTCCTGGGACCCAGACCCTCAGGGCTGGCTCCAAGCAACTGATTTCCAAGGATATTTACATTTAACAGGAAGTTTCCCAGGACTAGACTCCAGAATGAAGGGGTTCCACCCAGGTGTGTGACGTTTCTGGTGGATGGAGTGGGAAGCATCTCATTTGTGGTCTCAGGGCTCCCGTGAAGTCCCGCATGCTCAGGGTCTGCATCTCTGGGCCATTCCCAGCCAAGCCACAGAGCCTCTTATTTACTGATCTCTAAAACGAGTCGGCTGCTCACCGTCTGAACATTCACTGAGCTCATGAATAAGAAAGCAGGAGAGCTCCACGCTTTGGCCTTGTTCTGATGCTTTTATCCCACAACACGGTGAGTGGTACGGACTCTGGTACCACCCAGCACGATGCCTCAAACACACTCCTCTGCTGCGGGCGAGGCTCTGAGGCAGCTTTTGGGCAGTGGCCTTCGGCCTCCCGACAGTCCCGAGGGCACTGCACAGAGGCGGGCCTTCCTGGGGAAGCCACGGGCTCTTCCCAGGATGCCTTGTCCTTTTTATTGTTCTTTTCCTTTCAGTTACATTTTTATTTTCATTAGTACATGTTTGGAGTACACGATTGCCTTCATAGACATGACGAGGCTTGGTCCCTTCCCACCCTCCCCTTCTGCACCTCTTCGCCCTGCCCTCTTGGAGAGGTTCCATCTCCAGTTCCCGCAGGAAGACACAGGTTACAAACCAGTGACACTGAAACGTGCTAATTAAAATAAAAACAGTAAATGAGTGGCGCGACCTCACACGTGCCTCCCTGGAACACGTAACTAACAGATCAATCAGGACAGCAGCAACAGGCGGCTTCCAGGGTGTGAGGCATGGAGACTCTGTTGCCACTGTCATGAGATTATAAATGGGCAGGAAACAGCAGGCAGCCAGGGAGGCCTTGGTCGGCTAAGCAGGAGCAGAGCCACGAGCCAGCAAGCGCCGGGCGGGCAGTGCAGCCTGGGATGGCGCGAGCAAGCTGCAGACACACAGACCCCTCTGCTCCAGCCTACCTGGAACAGCTTTGCCTTCGCTTTGCCCTTTCAATGAGCGCCCTGCATAGCACAGGCTCCTTGCTGCGACTCCTCCCCTTTCTAGTTTAGGTGAGCGGGTTTAGTCCCACAGGCGGGCCTTGGTCTGACTCGCTGTGGTCTGGGCCAGGGCGGTTTTTTGGTATAAAGACTCCTAGATAGTGTCCCTGTGACAACCCGCTCCCGGGTCCCCTCCTGACTACTGGGAGCCATTTATCTCTTCTTTATAAGCACTCCTGCTGTCCACCTCTTGTCCTAGACACGGATCCAGGTTACACCATCACAGGGACACCGTGACAACCACAGGTGCCCCCATCCAAAGAAACGCCAAATTTCAGCTAGAGACGGATGCGAATGGAGAAGGGTTTTCTCCAGCAGGTTCGGGGCTCTGCTGGACTCTGGGCAGGGACTCTCACACAAGGCAGCCCTGCCAGGCTCCCATTCCCCATCTTTAGGTTACATCACAGGGAAGGGGCAGGGAGCTGACTGAAGGCAGCCCCTTGACAGCCAGCGGCCCCTCACAGCCCCTCCGTGAGGCCTCCCTGCTGCCCCCCGGTGCACAGGACCTGCTGGGATAGTCCCAGAGGGCCCAGTTCAGGACAGTGTCACACTTACCACTTACCACAGTGTTCCCCTTACCACTGTGTGCCCGCTCTGTGCAAGGTGCTTCGTGCCCTGTGACCTTGGAGGGAAACTGAGTCTGGGAGGCTAAAGGTGCCGAGCAGGGTTTGAGTTCAGTTGTGATCATAAAGTACCCTCTGAGCCCTTGTGCTTTAAAGCTGTATGAAGGAGCCAGGCCTGGTGGTACACTCCTGTAACCCCAGCACTCTGGGAGGCTGAAGCAGGAGGATCATGTGTTCAACCCCAGCCTGGGCAACTTAATGACTTAGTGAGGCCCTAAGTCAAAATGAAAAACAGCTGGGCACATAGCTCAGTGCAAAGGCCTCCATTAAATCCCTGGTAAACAACAACAAAAATTGTTCCAAGGAAGGGACTGTGACAATCATGATCGAAACCCAGTCACCCAGGCCACTGCCAGGAAGAAAAGTTCACATAGAAGAGGAGCTGAGCCTCTGCTGACACAGGTGTGGGCGTGCAGTTTCAGGGTGGGGCGTTCTGAAGGCATCTTTGTGGCTGCAGTGGGGGCTCAGCACCAGGGGCGTGGGGTGGGGTCTGCTTCAGGGACTGGCCTTATGGACTGGCCACTCAGACAGCTGCCTGCAGACAGAGGCTGGCTGTGTGTGGGGATCCCCTAAGGGGTGGCCAGTCCCCGACCAGGGCCCGGTCCCAGCAGGTGCACACGGGGCCTCTGTGTGGAGACAACACAGCCGCCGTGTGTCCTGGCATCCCTCCTGCAGCACTGGATGGACACCTACAGGGCCAGCCGGTGACCACCGCAGCCTCTGTGCCGATCCGGGTCAGGCAGCTGGGCTCCAGCCGCCCCAAGCCGTTGAGCGTCACTGCCCGAGAGCAGGCAGGCATGGGCCCAGCACACCTCTGCAGCTGCTCTGTGAGTGTGCACAGGAGTGGGGGAGGAGTGCGTCGGCGTTAGTGTGCGCTGCACGTGAGTGTGGAATGATGGATGTGAGCAGGTGTGTCAGTGTGACTGCATAGTGGGGTGAAGAGCTGAGATACTGTCGCTCCAAGCGGCTGGGGGAAGGGAGGCCATCTGGCCACCAAAGATACCCGAAGGAGAGTCCCCAGCCCACCGCAGCCTGTCCCACCTGCCCTGCTGCTTCCACAGACTTGCCCGAGGGAGCCTGAGGGTCCTTCCAGGGTCCGCAGGCCTCCTCCCAACTGGCTCTTCCCCCTCCCTCTGAACACGGCTGCTGCCGCCACCGCCCCTCAAACCAGAGCAGGTGCAGCTGTCCACGAAATGCAGGATGCGTTGCTCAGACTCCTCCAAGGAGACTGGAAACCAGGCGGCACTTCCTGCAGCCAGCAGGTATCACTCTTATAATTTTTTTTAAAAACTGCAAGGGAGATAAAACAAGAGCTTTTCAAAACACTCTCAGGCCCCCAAAAAGAAAATGTTCCTCTCTAATTAGGTTCAGAGGAGAAACAGCAACAATATTTTTTAAAAGTTTGTAAAAGTTCCATCTCAACTCTGTGTTCACCAAAAAGATGAGTCAACAGCATTCCGAGTCCAAAAAGGGAAGTCCTGGCAGAACTGGAGGCCAGGAGGCAGAGATGGCTCAGAGGAGGAGGCAGCAAACAGCAGGCCATGCCCCTCCAGCCCCTCTGCTGTTGCAGGCTTGAGGGTCTGTGGGCCTTCCCTTTGCACCCAACAGTGTCACCGAGCATTCATATGTACGAGGGAAACTTTAAACCCTTGCCAGAACATCTCAGGAATTTCCTACTGCCCAGTGCACAGCTTCTCCGGCTACAGGGAGAGCAGACAGCAGCGGCAGTCACCCTCACCATCAGCACTGATGGGAGCCAGCCCAGGACAGTGAGCCTGGCACAGCCGAGCCCCACCATAGGGGCTGCTCAGGGACAGGGCCCTGCAAGCCAGCCTCCCTCTCCACCAGGGCCCACATCTCCTGCTTGGATCTCTCTTCTCTCCTCCTCCTCTGGTCCTTGCCTCTCTGCTGCCTTTGACCAGTTCTTGGCAGATAGATAGCATTTCCGGAAAAAAATCACTACCTGACTTGGCTTCTAAACACAGAACCACAAACCTGCTGTCCTGGCCAAGAGCATCTGTACTGTCCAGGTGGCTCTGGAAGAGGCTGTTTGCCTTCTGAAACCAAGCAACCTCCAAAGGCAAACAAATCTGCCCACAAGTAAACAGCTGCTGCAGCCCCTTCCCACAGCCACTTAGGGACAGGAGCCCGCAGCAGGCAGAGAAGCTGAACCACAGCCACTGCCCTGCCCCAGCAGGCACCAGGAGGAGGGCAGGTCTGGGACCACAGGCCGGGCAGCCAGGATGGCTGAGTAACAGTGCACTCATCTGTTACTGGAACTACCAAAGCAGTATGCACAAAACAGACCCAGAGGATGAAGGGAGACCATTTTACCCTTGCTCTTAAAATAGCATTGTAATCCAGGTCACAGAATTAAAACGATCAGTGTTGTTGTAGGGAGGTCACTTTACTTCTACATCATAAACTAAGTTTGCCAACTAAGTGTGCTAACTAACTGCTGAGTGTGACTAGTTAAGAGATAAATAAAAACAAAGAAGGCGGGACCTCAGAGACAGAGACCCAGACTCCCAGAGGCTGAACAAGAAGCAAGAGTCCCTCGAGCCTCCTCAGTCTTCCTGTCCCCGTATCCTTCCTCCTAGCCCTCTGGAAAGCCCCATCCGGACCATTCCTAGGCGCCTCACCCCCTGCAGCCTCACTCCTCCCCATCACAAAACCCCTCTCTAGGTGCTAAGAGCCCCGCCTCTGGGCTCCAAGCCCTCCCATCCTGCTGTTCTGCCTTTGGACAGGAACACAAGTCCCTAGCAGAGTGGGGCAGCTGCCCACACCCAGGAACCACCTCTGGCCCCTGCTCTGTTTCCCGGGCCTTCTCCTGCGGTCTCCTTGGAGCCCTCCCAGGCCATTCTAATGGCCATCTTTGCCTCCAGAGGCTTTTCACTCACTGTTCCCTCTGCTAGAAGGCTCTTCCCTCTTCTTGCTATATCGGTTTTTTATCTACATGTGGTAAAGCTATTTTTCGTGTGCAGTTCTATGAGACTTAACTAATGCGATTCATGCAGCCCCCACAATCGGGACACAACACTTCCGTCATCCCTAAAGTCTTTGTGCTGCCCCCTTGCTCAGCCTCCTGCCCGACCCCTGCAGCTGCTGATCGGCTCTCTGCCCTCTTTCCAGAGGGCCACAGAAGCTCACACCAGAGCGACCCTTTTACGTTTGATTTCTTCCATTCAGCGCCAGACATTTGCACACGGATCCCTTTGCAGTCCACAATACGGATGGACCATGGTTTGTTCATCCAGTCTGCACTAGCAGGTCAGCGAGGCTACTTCCGGTGTGGGCAGTTATGAGGAAGACCACTGTAAACCTGTGCACCCAGGCTGTGGTGTAGACATGTCTTTGTTCCTCTTCGTAAATACATAAGAATGGGATTGCCGGGCTACACGGTAAGCACCCATTAACTTTATAAGAAACTGATCAACTGTCTTCTGCTGTGGTTTTATCACTGCATTTACCCCTTTATTTTGGTTTTTAAATCTTTGTTCGTTTGCTTTTTGAGACAATGCCGTGCCATGTGGCTCAGGCTGACGTTGGCCACCCCCGCCTCAGCTTTCTGAGTGCTGGGATTGCGGGTGTGCACCACCACACCCGCTCATTGTTCCCTTTAATGGAAAGAGTTTCAGGTACGCTGCAGCCTGGCCAGCTTGGCAGTAGCAGGGTGTTTTTGTTTTGCTTTTGATCAATAATAATAGGCGTACACCGGCGTTTCCCTTCCTCCTTCAACATAGTCCAAGTCGCCCTCACACTGCCCCTTTCCCAGGTCTCCCGGCCCCGCCTTCCCCTTCCCCGTGTCCCCGCTGAGGGCCAGTCACAGGGCCGCGGTGGTCTCTCGCTCCTGCCCCCACACAGGGACCCCTGCGCACCTCCAGAGAGCGGGGCCCTTCCCCTCTGTGCCGGGATAACCCAGGGCCGGCTGGGGTAAGAGTGAGCCCCTCCGGTCCCCACCCTCGGGCGTCCTCTTCCACCTTCCTCCCCTTACCCAGGACACCCAGCGCTGTCCACTCCTGCTCAGCAGGCTGGGCCCTGAGCAGCAGGGGAGCAGGGCCAGGCCAGGCCAGGCTGGAGAGGGTGTGGGTGGGCAGAACCCCCCCTGCACCCAGGCCCACCCTCTCACTCGGGCCAGCGCCTCTTCATGCGGGGCTTGTGCAACACACACACACAGTGCTGGGACTGAGCCCCGATTCCCACGGCTACTCTTCAGCCTCCACAGAATCAGCCCTGGGGCTCCCAGCACCCACGCAGCTGCAGGGAAACCGGCGCCCTCTGTGCCACTCGGAGCAGGGTGGGGAGTGGGGTGGGGAGTGGGGTGGGGACCCGGTGGGGTCGGTCAGGGGGCCCAGTGCCTTGTGTTTCTCGGGAGCCAATCAGGAGCTAACTCCTCAGTGTGCCGTTTCCACACTCACCCACCCACTGTTCTCCAGACCAATGCTCCTGGCTTCTTGGTCTGACTGAGACTGATCGGATCGATCAAGATGGACCCCAGGTGGCAGCCCTGGGCTCCCGGTCCAGTCCTGTGCGGCTCGCTGAGGGTGACAGGAGCTGCAGGTGAGGGGAGCCCACAGGAGAGGGGGAGGCCTTTTCCCAGTGACTGCAAGGCTAGGTTCCGATTCCAAAACCGGTTTATCCTGTTCTCCAGCCAAGCCTGGGGACTTGTGGAGCTGCTTGCTCGCTCGCTGCGGCGGTAATTGGGCTGAGCACAGTGGGGGCTGTGGGGAGGGCCAGGGGTACAGGCTGGACTAACATCTCTGCGGTGGTGTTTGCTTCCCGCTGAGGCTGAAGCTACTGGAGGTGAAATCGGCTCTGCTGGCTCCCACTGAAGCAGCTTCTGGAAGCACCAGGGGGCTGGCGCTCAGTGAGAGTTGTCTGACTTCCTCACTGTTGTGTTTTTAGGAGCTGGCAAAAAACAAACCTGGGTGTCCCGCAAAACCCCTCTCACAGCATCTGCGGGCACTAGGAGTATGCCTCTCTGATCCTGTTGCTCCCCGTGGCCCCCACTTTACAGATGTGGGCTGGCCCAGCAGGCCACGCTGTGACTGCCTGGCACCAACCTGGGCCTTTTCTCTGTAACCCCAAACCACATCAAAGCCCTCAAGTCGTGATGAGCCGCAGTGACCGTGCCCTGAGCCCCCACAGGAGAGGATGAGAGGCACTAGGGCCAGCCCCCCACCAGCTGAGGGACCCAGGAGGGAGGCCAGCATCTCAAACGACATCTGGTCAACCTCGCATCTTGCAGGGAGGAGACTGAGGTCCTGGAGGACTTCCAGCCCCTCCTGTGAGCCAGGCTCCCCCAAGGCCTCTGGACCTCTGGACTATGGGACCTAGGCGAAGACCTCATCACATCTGCAAGGCCGCTTCCCTGCTCCTCAGCCTGCCACTTAAGCCCGGCACCGTGGACTGAGGGCTCCCGTCCCTTCCTAAAGCAGCCCCAGCCCAGATGCGGTGTCACAGGCAGAGGCTGCTCGGCGCCAGGCCCCCCCAGTCCCAGCCGCGCTCCCTGGGCTCCCTGGGCCACCTGAGCAGGAGGCGCGGGTCAGTCCCCTCCTCCCTACGGCCACCTTTGAAGGGGCCAGCACTCGCCCACACTGGGGTTCACATCCTGTACCTCCAGTTGCGCCTTCTCAAGTTTAAAGCCCCCTGCTCCTTTCTCTCCGGCAGCTTCAAGAAAGAAGCGAGAGCCCTGGGGAGAAGAGGCGCTGGGAAAGGTGATGTATACAGTCCTTCCCGGCCGCTCTCCGCCAGCCCTGCACGTCCACACGCAGAGGTGTCCCAAATTCCAGCCCACACCTAAGCCCTCCCAGCAGCCCCAGGGCTCCGGTCAGCCCTCTGAGGGCTTGAAGGGGAAGGGAAGGGGCCTGGCCGGGGCTGCAGGGCTCCACTGGGGAGCACAGCCCACAGGCACCAGTCCTGAGGGCTGCCGTCTGCTCCTGCACTCAGCCTGACCCGCGCCTTCCTTGCTCTGTGGTCCTGTCTAGGCGGCAGAGGCTGTGGGCATGGAAGCCAGCGATGGAGCCTCACTAGTGCGGTCTAACTTCAGCCTTGCACTTCCCTTAACGCGAAGGGGAGAGCAGCACAGAGCTGGCAGGCTCTCTCGGGGGAAAGGCGGCTTCAAAGGCTTTTCAAGGCCGCGGTGTCAGTGCCAGTGCCGGTGCTGGGGCCCTCGCCCTCCCTGCCCTGGGTTCTGGCTCAGCCCAGCGGCACTGGTTGGTCAGGAATGAGCCCCTGGTCACCCCACCCACGGTGCCTGCAGAGCTGAGCCCTGGCTCTCTGCGCAGGGATGAAATCTGGGGACAGCCATCAGAGGCAGTGCCTGGAAGCCGCCTGTCCAGGTGTCCCCCACCCTGGCCAGGTGTCCCCTCCTCCCAAAGCCACCTGGCCAGGTGTCCTCCCATCGTGTGTCCCCTCTGCCCAAGGCCACTTGTCCAGGGGCCCCCACTCCTACCATGTCTCCACGCTCCGTGGGATCCAGCTGGGTCCCCCCTTCCAGTGCAGCCAGACCCCGATCTGCAGTGCAGCGCCCTGCCTGGCCCAGTCTCGCCCAGCCCAGCCCAGCCTCCGTCCCGAGGCGGAAGGGGGCTCCTTTCACAATAAAAGCCCTGCCCAGCTCGGGAGCAGAACCCAGGTCCCCTGTGGGGTGTGCGGGGGCCACAGGCCAGGCCAAGGGTCCCCACACTCACACCTCAGCCAGCCACACAGCCTGGGCAAGACAAGTCTCTCTTGGCACCTCTTTCCCGGCTTGGGCTCAGCTCCCAAGGGCGGTGTGGAAGGAAAAACCTGCTGACCGTTTAGGGTCATTAACAAGGAGCAGATTCTCTGCTGCAGAAGGGCTCACTGCTGGAGCTGCTGGGAGTCCGGCCAGGCTCACTCTCAGGCTGGTCCCTTGGATCACTTGCTGCCCAGTACAGCCTGAGAGGGCTGCAGGGTGCCTGTCCCAAGTGGGGAGAGTTCTGGGTTCAGATCGACAGCCCAGAACTGCCCTGGTGGCCTTGCTGCTAACAGCTGCTGGCATTCAACCAGTCCCTGAGGCTTTCAGCTGGCCCGTATTTGGAACTTCGGATTCTTAAGAGCTGGCAGGCAGTGGGTGGGTGCGGGGCGGTGTCCTCAGGAGGGTACCCTGAGCATCCCGCTGGACTGGGCTGAAAAGTGCCCTGAGACTGAGACCAGTAGGAACCTGCCCTATGCGGCAGAAACCCCCAGTCGTCGCCTGCCCCAAGAGGACCGGGGGAGTGACAGGTGCAGGGCACTTACAGATCCCACGAGGAGAGAGAAATGGACCTGGACTGAGAGATGAATCCTGCCACTCCGGGCTGTGTACCCTTAGCCGAACGACATGCCCGCCCCTGCCTCGATTTCCCCATCTGTGCTGGAGGAATGGTGCCTACCTCAGGAAGTTTGTTAGGGAGGCTTAGTAGACAATGAATGTCAGGAGCTTGACACCTAGTGGGTGCTCCCTGAATGGCGACTTCACCAAGCCTGGCTCAAGAGCATTCAGTGAAGCTGTGGTGACTTTCTCACCTTGTCCCAGCCCTGAGCAGCAGGCTCGACAGTGAAGGAAGGGCAGCATCAGCCCAGCGTTCTTCCCCGTGCCAACCACTTCTGCAGGGCAGGAGCTTGTGGTGCGGTGGACACCACCACCCAGGATCCAAAAACGCCACTCAGTCACAGGAACCCTGACTTTCTCTCCGCATCATGGACAGTGGTCCCCTCGGAAGGGACAGAGGAAAAGCACACTGAGCTTCCCTGTCAGCGGGCAGGCTCGACACATCCAAGCTGATGCCAGGGTCAAGAATACCACAGAGATGCACTGTCAACAGTGAGGACGTGGAGAGGCCGACATTCCCCATGGATGCTGCTCTGGCCCTGACTCAGGTCTTCCCCAGCTGCCTCGTCGTATCCTGGCCTCATGGGGTTGAGAAGAAGCTAAGACAAATCCAGGACAGTGCATACAGCTGGTTCCCACCTGTCCCTCACCAAGAAGTGACCTCGTGCTGTGTGTCCAGGGCCTGCTGTCTCCACAGCCAGCTTCTCATTCCACAGCATCTCCCAGAGGCCCTCAGCAGACAAAGCCCGCATGGAGGTCATACTGCTCCAACTGGCGGCCAGCTGACCTCCCAACCTGGCATCCTGGAAACTCTGTCCTTTTTCTGGACATGGCTGCCTAGCAACCTGAAAGGGACTACGTTAGTTTCCCCAGAGGCCTGAGTGTTAAAAGGCCTGCACCAGGGTGGCACTGGCAGGAGGCAGCAGGACCTTGGAGAGGAGGAGCCTAGCGGAGGTCACCACTGGGAGCTGCCTCTCCACAGGCCCAAGACAACGGGGTCGAGTGATTACGGACAGAAACTTCCAAACCTGTGAGCCAGAAGGAACCTCTGCTTGGAGTTAAAGATCTCAGGTGTTTCATTATAGCAGTAGAAAGCTGGAAAAACAGGAAATGGTACTAAGAGTCGGGCTTGTGGCTGTTACTGGATTCCCCTGATTCCCGGTAGTGCAGAGGAGACTTTGTAACTGGTTTATGGAAGGCGTTTGAAAGAGTCTGGAGGTGTCGTAGCTTCTCATCACTGCCACACAACATCCAACACCCACAGCTTACAGGAGGGGAGGTTTATCGTGGCTCGCGTTTTCAGACTGTAGTCAGCTGGCTCCGAGGCAGGACGGAATGGCGGAAGGGGCTGGCAGAGCAGAGCTGCCCACCTCACAGCACTCAGGAAGCAGGAGGAGTGGGGAGCAACTGGGGAGGGAGCCGCACCCTTCCAGGCCACAGCCCCACCTCCTAACAGGAAGTGGCTGCTGCGCCCACATCTGCTCACCTTGCACACACGGGAGGCTCTGGGGTCCATTCAGAACTAACCCATGGCAGAGGCACAGCTGGAGAGAGCCTTGAATGCTGTAAGATCGGCCTCGCCAACCTGGTGAGGCGCAGAAGAACCACATGCAGACAGAAGAGGACGGTAACTCTATGCCAGGCAGGGATGAGGACTCTGGAGAAGCCACCCTTGCTGCACTGTTTCAAAGTGGACAAAGCAACGTGCCATCACCAAGACACCCAGGGCTGTGCCCAGAGGCTGCATCTCACACAGGTTTGCAGCCACGTGGTGAGCTGCAGTAGTGTGCCAGGTGCCCCAGGCAGCAGAGGGCTCAGCAGGGGCAGGGACTGATCCGCCAGCAGGGGTGGTCTGAAAAGCACTAGTTGAAGCTCTTGACTAAATTTTCCAAAATGGATCCAGAAAAGCTTATCACAGTGCTTCGCGATCTTTTTCATTAAAAAAAAAGGTTTAAAAAATACGAACAGCAAGGGGAAAGGACAGAAATATAACATGATCATCTCTTTATTTTTCAATAAAAAGTATTTTTAAAGACACAGTAAAGCCTGCAATCTTCATGGTTACTCGGTAAAAGAAAGTTTTATTGCCAAAAGGAGAAAATGTAAGTTCCCACGAACCATGAGTCTTGAATAGACACACAGCACTCTGCCTCTATGCCAAGTTCACCTTCTCCTGGTTTTCTCCCCTCACCTTGGTGGTACTGTCGCAGTCTTCCACCAGTCCTCATTTAAGTTCTGCTGGTCTATTCAGTTTTCCTGGCTTTTATTTCATCCACCCTTATGTCTTCCCACCCCAAATGACCTTGCTAGGATGCAAAGCAGTTGCACACACAGCCCCACTTTAGACCCCAGCAAGGTGACATGACTCACCTTCACCTGGCCCCAGTTTCCGATTAGGGACTGCTCCATCTCCAGTGTTAACCCATAGTCAGGTAATGCCAGCACCATGCTAAAACAGTTAGTCCCCTGGCAGCTCAGGTGGCCCAATGTGCCCCAGGCGGAAGGCGTTCCATAGGCTGGGGATTATAAATACAAGAGTTTAACGGAATCGAGGTGGGCCAGCTTAATATGCAAGCTGCCTGATGTGACATCTCCGCTTCCTTTGTCTCTGCTTTGACCTCATTCCCTCTTGATCTCAACAATAGATCTCAGACAAGTTCTGTTTTTTCCTTTTTCCTTTCTTTCCCCCTCCTTCCCTCCTTCCTTCCCAGGCTTTTTCTCCTTTTTTTCCAGTGCTATAGATGGAACCCAGGGCCTCATGCATGCTGAGCAAGCACTCTACTGCTGAGCTGTATTCCCAGCCCTTTTTGAGACAGGTTCTTGCTAAGTTGCCCAGGTTGGCCTCGAACGTGCCATTCTCCTGCCTCAGCCTCCTGAGTAGCTAGGATTATGGTCCTGTGCCATCACACCTGGCTAGACAATTTCCCTTTTGCTGCTTTTCTAGAAACAGCCCATGAATTCAATTTACCAACCATCAATCACCAGATAATGCACTTGGCCCATCCGCATCGCACTCCGGACCCTCCAGTCTCCTGTCTCCCTGCTCTCTGCACTGATGCTGCCACCCTTCTGTTCCCAAACTCCTTTGATATTTAAATAAGCCAACTTGGTCCAATTACTCAGGCCCTTGTTAAGACAAGGCCTCAGTATCTCCTCTTGGTGACTTCTTTAAACAGGAAGCTGCTTCCAGCTACAAGAGCTTGTTCCAAGTTCACACTTTCTGCCCTTGGACACAGTGATCTCTAAATAAGTTGTAATGATCCAAGCTCCAGGGCATCAATACCCAGCCCACATCTCAGTCAGAGCCTACATAACAATGGAAGGCCCTACATGCAAGGTGGCCCCTTGATGGAGATGAAAATCTTCTGTCACCCAGTGGCGTGGTGGCTACTGGATGCTGTAGCACAAGGCATTTTGTGCCGGTGTGTGTGGTGACAGTGGTAGAAGCAGACGTACCATGCTGCTGGGCACCTAAAGAGCCAGAACCTCCAGCCATCTGGGCAGGATGTGGTACTTAGTGATGCCTGAGGACCATGTTACTGACTTGCAAGTCCAGGACACATCTGATCACCAGTGCACTCCTATTATTGTTCCTGAGGTAGGTGAGGCCATGAGAGGACATGTGGCTTCCAGAGTGGGGACAGCTCTCGAAGGCAGGAGGTAGGACCAGGCCAAGGACAGGCAGGCCTACTGGCCTGCAGGTGGGGATACCCGAGCCAACTATTCCATTTAAAAGTTCCTCTCCTGAGCGAATACTCTGACAGTGAACAAAGCCTGAACTCTGAACGTGATTTCCCACAACCTTTATGTTCACAGTACACCTCCGTGTCACGGAGTCTCTGGGGCTGTGCCAATCCTGAGCCCTCTTTGCATCTGTCTTGCAAGGGTGTGTTTGCTGATGCCGATTAAACTGACGTTCTGCTGAAGGCCGTCCTGCCCTCCTCTCGCGACACACCCCTCGGCCTTCTCCCAGGGGGACTGTCTGATGCTGGGCCAGGCTGGAGCTGAGTTCCCAGGAGAACCATCATCACACTCCTCAGGCCACATGGTTTCTCACCAGTGTGAACTCTCTAGCACCGGATGCAAGTACCTCTCCCTGAAGGCCTCACCGTCCCTGCAGTTGAGGGGCTTCTCTCCAGTGTGCATGCTCCAGTGAGGAAAGTGTGCGTTCAGAGGCATAGGCTCTGTCACACCCCTTAACCTCATGGCCACCTCTCCCCAGTGTGGATCCACCTGTGCTCTGGGCAGTGGGAGCCGCACCTGAGAGCTTTACCGAACTCCCCCCTCACCTCACGAAAGGCAGCTCTCCAGCATGGATCCTCTGGTGAGGGATAAAACTGGAGTTGAAGCTAAGATCCTCCCCATACTCCCTACATGCAGGGCTTCTTCCTTTGTGGCCTTGCTCGTGTGCCACACGTGCACTGGCAGTGGCCCCACATGCTTTGCACACTCGGAGCCATTGGTCACTGTGCATCCTTTGGTGGCGTTAAGGCTCGAGGCTCTGCCATACTCCATGCACTGATGTGAATTTGCTCCAGCTCATGCTGAGGAAGTCCAAATCGCGAAGGCAGTGTCTGTCCCTGGTATTAGATTCATGGGAAATGTGTACTGAAAGTGGCAAGTGAATTTCAGGCTGAGAACCACCACTGACCTTTTTTTCTGATCTCTTTTGCGGCTGGCTTCCATTTTCTATAGGAAGTCTCTGGCTATCTCTCAGAACCTGTTTTGTGCATTTCACCCCCTAAGAGAGGCCCTGTCTGACTCACAGGCATCTTGAAAATCAGGTCTTCCTCTCAGGCACTCATCTGATACCATGGCACAGGGTCTGTCTGTCAGTAATTACTGAAATGCTCGGTCTCAGCCTGGGTGTTCCACCTGACGAGAGAAAGAACACATGAATGCCACCTCTAGACACCAGTGGAGGACGCAGACGAGGGCTTAGCAAACTGTTTCTGTAAGGGCGCTGTTTCAGGTCACTAGCCCACACCGTTTCCCTCACGGGCACTCCACTGTACTTCGGCGGTGAGAGCAGCCCTGGATATGTACAGGAATGGATGGGACTGGATTCCCAAAGAGCTCTATTAAGGACACAAAAATATAAATTGCATACAATCTTTATGTTCTACAAAATATTCATTTTCCTTCAATAACTTAAAAAACCCCAACCATTCTTCCCTCACAAGCCACCCACAGAAAGACAGAAGACAGGCTGGATACAGACAAGGCTATCTTCAAGTCAGCAAGGAAGTTTTAAAAGACAAATGGAATCTCATCAAAAGACTGTAACATATTTAAAAAATAATTATATAAAACAATATGTAGCCGGGGATTTAGCTCAGTGGTTCCGCCGCCTGCCTTGCTAGCAGAGGGACCCGAGTTCGATGCCCAGAACCAAAAAGAAAAAAAAAAAACCAATATGTATATAATTGTGACATCTAGAAATATATGTGACAGTATCAGCACAGAGGAGATAGTAGGTGGAAACAAAGCTGTACTGAAAGAAAAGACACCAAATGATACTCAAATCCACAGGAAGAAGTGCAGAGAACTAAAGATAATAAATAAGGTTAATATAAAAATTCTACAATATACACTTGCTTGCCTTTCTTCTCCCAGCATCTTTAAAAGACATAAGCAGTAATTCTGGGCTGGAGGTGTAGCTCAGTAGTAGAGCACTTGCCTGGCATGTTTGATACCCTGGATTTAATCCCAAAATCACAAAAACAAACAAACAAAAACCTGGTAAGTTTTTTAAATTAAGTTTATTGGTACATTTTAGATATACAATACAATGGCATTCATCATTGGGAAGTTGTACCTTTAAATGATGTATCTTGGTTATTTTTTTCCCCTTCCCCTGCCCTCCCTTCACCCCCCCCTTCCCTATTTACAAAGACTTTGTTTCCATTTTTTCCTTTTCTCATATTT
>NW_004624730.1:76881754-76898930 GCF_000247695.1 Heterocephalus glaber
AGCTGCCCATTTTTCGATTGGGTCTTTAAATTTGGGAGGTCTGATCTTTTTAAGTTCTTTATAGATTCGAGATAATAGACCTTTGTCTGAGGAAGAGCAGGTGAAGATTTTTTCCCACATTGACCCACAACTTCTTTATCCAGTCTCCAGTTAATGGGCACTTGGGCTGTTTTCAAGTTTCATCTATTACAAACTGTGCCACTATAAACATGGGTGCACATATATCACTATGGTATGAGTCTTTTGGGAAGACATCCAGCAGGGGAATAGCGGGGTCAAATGGGACCTCTAATCCTAGTTCTTTGAGGTGTCTCCACACTGATTTCCACAGTGGTTGCACCAGTCTGCACTCCCACCAACAATAGAGAAGGGTTCCTTTCTCCCCACACACCCACCAGCATTTGTTGTTGTTTGATTTCTTGATAGCAGCCATTCTTTCTGGGGTGAGGTGGAATCCCAGTGTTGTTGTCATCTGCATCTCTCGAATGACAAGTGATGTTGAACATTTTTTCATATGTTTATTTTTTTGCTTTTACTTCTTTGAGAAATGTCTATTTCAGATGCCCATTTTTGAATTGGGTCTTCAAATTTGGGGGGTCTTATTTTTTTTAAGTTCTTTATATATTCTAGATAGTACTCCTCTGTCTGAGGAACAGCTGGTAAAATTTTTTTCCCACATTGTAGGCTGTCTCTTAGCTCTGTTGGTGGTTTCTCTTGCATTGCAGAAGCTTTTTTTTTTTTTTTTGGTACCAGGGATAGAACTCAGGACCTTGAGCTTTCGAGGCAGGCCGCAAAACCACTGAGCTAAATCCCTGGCCCACAGGAGCTTCTTAATAAGATAAGATCCCAGTTGTTGACTCTTTGTGCCAGTTCCTGTGCTACTGAGGATTTGTTCATAAAGTCTTTTCCTATGCCAATGTCAAGACTTCTACCTAACCTCTCTTCCAGCAAGTTTAGTGTTTCTGTTTTAATATTTAGATCTTTGATCCACTTTGATTTTAGTTTAGTGCATGGTGAAAGATATGGGTCTAGTTTTAATCTTTGGCAGGTTGAAATCCGGTTTTTCCAACACCATTTATTGAAGAGGCTATCTTTCCTCCTCCTTTGTCAAAGATGAGGTGGCTGAGTGTGTCTGGAGTTGTTTCTGCATCTTCTAATCTATGCCACGGGTCTGTTTCTTTACCAGTACCATGTTGTTTTTATCACAGTGGCTTTGTAGTATAGTTTCATGTTGGGGATTGAGAAAGCCCCTGTCATAAAAACCTAGTAATTCTGTGAGTATTTTACTAGCTTTGCAAAACATATGTATAATAATCACCAAAATAGCAGGAAGGGAATAGAGCAATATATGAGTGAAGTTTCTATCTTACTGGAAGTTTAATATAAATCTGAAGTCGATTCTGATAGACTAATATGTATACTGTATGCCTTAGAGTAATGATGGCAAACCTTTTAGAGCTTTCAATGATAACAAACAGCCTGCTGCAGCATGCATGCCATAGGTTTGCCATCACTGCCTTAAAGTAATCTACAAAGAAAGTACCTCAAAAATAGTTCAAAAATCATGAAAGAAATAAAATTACTATACCAGAAAGAGGTCATATGATACAAATGAAGGAAGTAAAACAGGCACAGAAAAGCAAAAAAAGATTAAGACAGAGGACAGTACAAAGTAACAGACATAAATCCAACCATATCAGTAACACATGGATGAGTTAAATGAGTCAGTGGAAGGGCAGAGATAGGACTGGACAGAAAGACAAGCTCCAACTACAGATAGTCCCTCACTTATGTGTTTCACCTTACAATTCCTTGACTTTACAATGTTGTGAGTGACCCTCAGTCAGTAGAAGCTGTATTTGGAGGTCTGAATTCCACTCTTCTGTGAGCCACTGCAGTAAGCAATGACACTCAGAGTGCTGGGTGGTGGCAGCAGCTGTGTGGCTCTGTCAGCACAGGCTGAATAATGGGTGCTGTGCACTGGTGTTGCTAAGCTACAGCTACGATGTTAGGAAGCTTAGGTATATTAAAAGCATTTCTGAATTATGGTATCTTCAGCTTATGATAGGAGTCTACAGTGTCTGTGAAAGACACACTGTGTCTGGGGTGCTCACAATATTATTATAACATTTGATAAAAATCATCAAACAAAACATGTTACCAGAGGTAAAAAGATGCCTTATAACAATTAAAACATCCATCCATCAGCAAAAGCTAGCAACTGTAAACATGTATGTACCTAAAAACAGAACCCTGAAATACCTGAAGGAAAAAATCAGAACTGAAGAAGACAATAGCAACAGATGAGACTTTAATATCCCACTTTTGGTAGTAGATAGAACTGGCAGATGAACATGGAAACAGGGAACTTGAACACTACTATAAATCTAAGAGACATCAACAGAACACTCTACCCTACGAGAGCACACATTCTTCTCAAACAGTAGTATTTAGAGGAAAATATATATTTCTATTAAATGCCCTTATATAATTTCCTAATTAAATGCTTGCTTCAGCAGTATATATAATTTCCTAATTAAAAATCTCAAATCAACCTAACCTTTCACCTCAATAGAGATCTTTTCTTAAGAGCAAACTTAACGAAAAGCAAACTTAACCAAAGCAAGAGAAGAAAAGAAAAATTAGGAAAGAAATGAAACAGGAAATAGAAAAACACTAGAGAAAATAAATGAAACCAAAATTTGGTAATTTGAAATAATCAACAATATTGAGAAAGTCTTAGCTGAACTCATCAAAGAAACATTCCAATTACTGAAATCAGAAATGAATAAGAAAACATTACTGTAGAATAAAAACTGTAGGAAAATGGTATGAATAACTGTATCACAGGAAATCAGGTAATTCGGCTGAAATGACAAATTTCTTTAAAGACACAAACTACCTCAATGGACAAAAATTGGGGATACACCTATAACAAGAAAGACACTGAATTGGTAATTTTAAAATTCCCTCATAGGCCAGGCATGGCTGAAGCAGGAGGACTGCCATGAGTTCAAGGCCAGCCTGGGCTACATAGTGAGTTCAAGGCCAGTCTGAACTACATAGCGAGACCCTGTCTCAAAAGACAAAAACAAAACTAAAAAACCTTCCCACCATCTCATGTGCAGATGGCTTCATCTGTGAAGTCTTATCAAACACCAAAAAATTTAGTACTAATATTTCACAAACTCTTTCAAAAACACAAGAGGAAGGAATATGTCCCAACTTATTCGGAAACCAATTATTGCTCTGATACCAAAACCAAATTAACACATTACAAGAAAATTACACATTCTTACAAAAATAAATATGAAAACCCTAAAAAAATATAGCAAACTAAATGTAGCTATATAGGAAAAAAAAGGATTCTATACCATCACCAATTGTGATTTGTTTACGGAATGCAGGGTGGGGAGTTTAATACATAAAAATCAACCCATGTAATATGCTATAGTAATAGAAAAAAGGACAAGAACATTGTCACCTTAACAGCCACAGAATTATCATTTCACAAATTACAATACCATTTCATGATAATAACTCAAAAAGCAGGAATACAAGGAAATTCTATAATTTGATAAAGAACATTAGTGAAAAAACCACAGCTAACACCATATATTATCAAACAAGTCTGATATATTCATAGAAAACATAAAGCAAGACATACTATTTAAAACACGATGAAGAGGCTGGGGACTTAGCTCAGTGGTTCCAGTGCCTGCCTTGAGAGGGCAAGGTCCTAAGTTCGATCCCCAGTACCAAAAAAAAAAAAAAATGATGAAGATATAATATCCCCTCCCTCTGTCTCTTCACTAAACTGGGAACTTAACACCAGACTTAAAAGACTGACAGACAGGGATGCTCTCACTCTTGCAACTTCTGTTCAACATCGTGCTGAAGTTCTGAGCAGGGTAGAGGCAAGGGAAAAAAGTGAAAGACACGCAGATTGGACAGGAAGAAATAAAACTATCTTTATTTGAAGGTGATATAATTTTGCATACAGAAAATCCTAAAGCATTACATCAAATTTGTGCTTGCAAGAACACTATTAATAAAATAAACTAGGACCACAATTCCTAGAGTGGGATAAAATATTTACAAGTGATATATTTGATAAGGATTCAGCCTAGAACTCTTACAATGCAAAAATAAAAAGATGAACCAATTAAGAATGGGCAAGGGATTTAAACAGACATTTCTGCAAAGATTATATACCAATGGTCAATAGCACATGAAAAGATGCACAAAATCATTAGCCAGTAGGAAAATGCAAATCAAAACCATGAGATGCCACTTTATATCACTAGCATAACTATAATAAAAAAGATGGACAGTAATAAGTAGTGAGGATGTGGTGAATTTGCAAACCTCATACACTGCCAGGGGAAAATAAAATGATTTAGCTACTTCAGGGAAAAAATTATGGCATTCCTTAAATAGTTCAGCCAAGAGTTACTAAATTACCCAGCAAATGTACAGCTAGTATACATACCCATGAAGACTGAAAGCAAGTCTCCATTAAGCCTCATACACTCATGTTCACAGCAGCATAATCCATACTGCCAAAACAGTGGAACCCAAATACCCACTATGAACAGAAACACGAAATGTGATACAATCCATCCAACAGATACTACACACATATAAAAAGGAATGGTATGGATGCAAGTTACAAAATGGATGAATCCTGAAAACATGGTAGTGAAAAGCCGGTTGCAAAGAGCACATATTATCCAACAGGCAAATCTAGACACACAACTAGGCTAAGCTGCTGCCCGAAACTGAGAGGTCAGCAGGGCAAAGTAGAGTGACTGCTACTGGATACAGCATTTTTTAGTGAGGGCTGATAGAAAAAGTTAAAAGTAGATTGTGGTGATTTTTGTACAACTCTTATGAATATATACTAAATGTCACCGAATTGTTAAATGACTGGAATATATGGTTTGTGAATTATATCTCTATAAAGCCGTGTAAAAAAGGACAAGGGAGCCTGCTCTGTACATCAAAATGAGCAACTTTAATGAACATGCAATTGAAAACTGGTAAAAGTCAAGAATTAAGCTTGTGTCCTGTCTTCCCAGCACTGAGGATTTCCAGAAATCTTTATATCTTATTGGATAAAGTATCTGTAAGCTAGGTAAGTATATCTTCTTAGTTTTAAGATGTAATCTAAAGGAAAGAAAAATCATATGTGTAAGATATCTTAAAACATTTCAATATAAAATGACTAATGTGATATAATAATTATTATGAAAAGCAAAAACAAGTTACTCTACTGGTTCTATAGGTTACGGGACAAGATAATACTGCACCATATTTAATAATTTTGTAAAAGCAGGAAAAACTGGAAAGCAGTATTTTTTTCCCATATCCCCAAGGATAAAAGCATTCCAGCGTGTAAAACACTGAGGCAGAGTGTTGTCCCCTGCAGCTTCAAGGGAGAAACAGACCAGTCAGCAACGGTGTAAGCAAGGCTCCCCATGTACTCCGTGTACTCTCCATAGTGCAAGGCACAGAGAACATGAATCTTTTATTTTAATGCAGCAAAGGACAAGCTGGAGAAGACAACCCTGCTTAACTCACCTGCAAGGCCTGGATCCCAGCCGCCCCTGATTAGGGCTTCCCTCTCTTGCTCCAGCTGAAAGTTCAGAGCTGGTCTCTCAACAGATGCTGCTGCTTGAAGAGAAGAAAATGAAACCCGATGATCAACAAAGTCACAGGGTCAACTTCATCCTGAGACTGCAGGGACCAGCAGGGGCGGCAGGGACGGTAGGTAATTCCTGGATGGGCTGTGCAGAAGGTTCCCTACAGTCTCAGGAAGGGATGCTGGGAATAAGCCTCAAAGGGTGCTCCCTAGGAACCTGAAACATGTCGGGAGGCAGATTCCTCCTTACCTGGAAACAAGTCTTCTTACTTTGTTAGAGAATGTTAAACTCCCATTGTGGGAAACAGATTCATGGTTCCTAAGAGCAACTCTCAAAGGAGACAGAGGGACTGGCTTTCTCAAGACAATGTGGAAATTCAATACCAGGGTAAGGGTACCACGATATATCTCAAGCCCTGCTGGACCCAGAGAATCACTTCTAAGGCAAGTAGGGAAGGAAGGTAACTTTTATGATTAAAAAAAAGAAGGAACACACTTTGGAAGTCAACAGACCCCAGAGCTTTCCATACCTGCCAACCTCTGACACTGCCATTTGAGGTCATCTGGTAAACAAAGGAGTCCTTCCATCTCTGAGGGCCCAGGCAGAGATGGGTAGCAGAGAGGCCTTACCCAGGGAAGCCATGGCCCTGCAGTTCTCCATCATCACTTCCGTGTACAAGGCCTTCCTGGTGGACTTCAAGCTGGCCCATTCCTTCTAGGTGACTTGCACTGCCATGTCCTCAAAAGTCTCTGAGTCCTGAAACAATAACTTCTACACTCTCAAACTTCAAGGTATGATGATGGTCAAAACCATCACTGAGAGGCCAGGGAAGGACTCTTACAATAACACCAGTTTTGTGTGAAATGTGGAAGGTGTGGCAGAAAAGGATGCAGAATGTGAGGCAGCAAGCCGGAGCTCAGCACACTTTCCCAGTGAGAACCAAGTATATCTCCACACAGAGAGCTGAACCTGCTATGTGGCAGCTGGGCTTGGATCTGCACATGAAGGTAATTATGTGGAAGGAAACGGCCAGCACCTTAGTCCCAAGCCTCGTCCACTCTATATATTCCAGTAGTCATCTGGGTGACTCATACTCCTGCCATTTACCAGCGCTGCATTCATGCCAGTCCTTCATTCTTGCTGGCTTGCCCTATGCAGGCACCCAGATCTCTGATCGGCCAATGACGTCCTACCTTGCCCCACCTGCATGCAGAGGAGGAAGAGGCAAAGGGTGTTAGAAAATACTGCTTACTCCGGAAAGGTCCCTAGGCCAGCTTGGTGCAAGAGGCTGGCAATGGGCCTAACAAGGCAGCTATTAAGTTTCAACCCCTGAAGCAGGAGCTCAGCAGTGTATTTCAGAACCATCTCTCTACAGGAAATGGTCTTCGTGTAGAGATGGGAACCTATAAGCCAGTGCCAAAGACAGACTTGCCAGCGGTCTTTCTGAGACATTAAAATTACCTTGGAGAAAAGCCCTCTGTATTAATTACACTGCAAAATTATTTTACTGCCCCACCAGCAGTGAGTGCCATAGGATCCTAGTTCAAAGACAGACAATGAGACCAATGACTTGAATAGGGAGTTTAAAAACAGACACACAGTAGATATAGAGACAGATACACAGTCCCCAAGTTTATGACAAAGTAACAGTGCAATTCAATGGGTAAAAGATAGACTTTTCAATAAATTCTCCTGTATAAAGTGGATTAAATGTGGAGGAGAAAAAAAGAACTCTGACCCATAAGCTCATACAATTAATTTGAGAAGAATCACAGCATAAGTAGAAAGCTAAATTATAAACGCTCTGTGAAAAAAAATAGAAATACATCTTTATGACCTTTGAGTAAAAAAAGATTTCTTATACAAAACAAACTGATATTCTGGGCTTCATTAAAAATAAGAAAATCGGGCCGGGGATTTAGCTCAGTGGTTTCACCGCCTGCTGTGAAGTGCAAGGACCCAAGTTCAATCCCTGGTACCAAAAATAAATAAATAAATAAATAAATAATAAAAATAAAATCAAGAACAGTATCATGGTACGCACCCATAAGCCCAACTCTGGGAGGATCTCCAAATTCAAGCCCAGTGTAGGCAAGTTAGAAAGACCCAGTCTCAAAAAACAAAAAAGGGGAGCCAGGGTTTAGCTCAGTGGCAGCATGCCTGCCTTACAAGCGCAAGGTCATGAGTTCGATCCCCGGTCCAAAAGAAAAAGGGCTGTAGCTCATTCCCCAGTACCTAAAAAATAAAAAGAAAGAAAGAAGAAAATCTGTTTATCAAAGGACACATTGAGAGAATAAAAAAGCAAGCCACAGACCGGGAGAAGATAGTTCATAAGATATTTATCTGGCAAAAGATTTATATCCTTAACAAATACAAAATTACTGTAACTTGGGGAAAAAAGAGGTACATAATGTAACAAAAAATAGGAAAAATATCTGAATAGGGACTTCACATGAGAGAATATTCATGTAGGCAATAGCCCTATAAAATGTTGCTGACTGAGCATTACTGCTTATTGGAGAAGAAATTTTAAAAACCTCAATGAGATACTATGAACAAATGACACAAGAATTAGTAAACATGTGAAGCAATGGTATGCTGTTGGTAAAAATATAAACTAGAACAACTATTTTGGAAAATTTGGGGGCAGTATCTACTAAAACTAACTAAAGGTATAACCTGCACTCTAGCGATTTCACTCCTAGAGATAAAACCAAAAGAATGAGTGCTTGTGTCCACAAAATGTCCAATGTATTCTTATTTTGCAGGAGTGAAAAACTAGAAACAACAAAAGCCCATCTATAGTAGAATGAAGAGATAAAATGTGGTATAATCAGATAGTGGAAAGCTAGTTAGCGATAAAAAAGAATAAATACTGGTGTATGCAACACCATGGGTGCCAAGTTCACAGACATAATGTTACATGAAAAAGGCAGATCCAAGAGTACATACTGAAGGATTCCATTTATACAAGGCTCCAGAATAAACAAAATCTATACTGATAGAGATCAGAATAGTGGTTAACTTTGGGACAGGGGGATGCTTAGGAGAGGACATAAAAGAAGGCTTCTTGGGATGCTAATAATGTTTTAGATCTTGACATGGGTGATGGTAATATAGGTGTGTACATTTCTAAAAGTGAGCTATACATTTAAGACTTGTGTTGTAAATAAGTTAGTTCTCAGGAAGAAATTTCCATATAAAATGTTTTGCATATCTATTAACACATGCACAAAGTGCATAAACAAAGATATTTATGAATGCACATAAACAAGCATGTATATACACATATATGTCCAAAGGAAAGCCAGCCCACCTGGGATCTGGATGTTAAGGGCACAGCTGTCATCATGTGACCTCTTTTATTCCTTGGGGAAAGGCAAAAGTCTCAGGAGCTGAAGGTAAAGAGAAAAACATTAGTGACAGTAACTTTACTGACCATAACTCCTAAATACCTCTGAGCTATCCTGTCTTGAAGGCTATGTGAAGTATTGTTTTTTTCATCAGTTATTGCTTGTTATGAGCAGCAATTCTAGACTCAAGAGAAGTGAGATGGCAGGCACATAGGGGAATGCAGAAGGGAAGCAGGGATCATTCAAGGAATTAGTAATGAGAAGGTAGACTGACAAAACTATAACATCAATAGTCCAGAGAAGACATCATAAGAAAGACAGAAGAGGAAATCACGGAAGACAGTGCACAGAATGTTAGGGGCTGAAAAGCAAGCTGAAATTCCAGTAGTTAAAGATTCCACACAGTACAGATAGGAAAGAGGTGTGTACAAGAAATCCATCAAACACGGAAGACCTCAGCATCTGTTTTTCCTCCTGTGCTAGTTTAATATTAGGACAGGATATTTCTGTTACTTTACTGATAGAAGTCAAACAGAATTTGAAAATAGTTTATTAGGAATACTTTGATGTCATCATAATGCCATTTTCCCCTAAATACAAAGGCTGATTATAAGACATTTATTCAGTTTTACAACAGGGTTGGGGATTGGATGAAAGGGAAAACACTATCATATTAAAGGAATCCATCAACTTCATGAGATGTCCCAAATACTTCCAAGTTCCAAATAATACAGTGCAGGGAGCTATGCAGCTTCATTTCTAAACCAGCTGTACTTCCCACTGTTAGTAAATTGATTGATTCTTCATTAGGAAGTAAGCCTGCTGCCATTACAAAGAATGAATCAGCAAGATTTATGCCTTAATGACAACACCTGAAATGCCAACAGCTGCCATCAGGTAAATTGGATATTTCACAATCATATAAAAGTAGTTCTACTCAGAGACCTTAAAAACAACTTCCATTTTAACCCATATATGTGCAGCTTGCTGTAAGACTCAGGGTACTATAAGAGCATTAGACAACAGACTTCAGTCAGTGCACTGTTCTCCCCACAATGGCCCTTGCTAGTGATTCAAGAAAATCATTCAGTAAAATAAGGCAAGCTAAAGCTAGGACAGGGCTGACAGCATTAAGGTAGAAATCGTGCCTTGGAAGCTAAAGGGAGTCCAGTAAAGAGAAATATACTCAGAAGGAAAAACAGAAGGACTTTCAAAGAAAATACAATATAAATCTACACAAATATTGCTGCTAAACCCTTGCACGAAAACAGCAGCAGAAACTACCCACAAAACACTCCCTCCTCCTATTTTTCTATGGGGAAAACTGTATAGAAGCTGATACATAAATAAAAGCCAAAATGGGGAGCAAATCGCAATCCAACACCCTTCAGCACTAGCAGCGACCACATGTTTATAAACCAACTGATTACAAACTTCGACGATCTTGTGACAAGGGAGTGACGTCAGTGAATTTAAGGAGAAGGGCCTGATGGAAGATGAGAGGTGAGCTGGGTCAAGAAATCCTCTCACGTCTCGAACAACACACACCGAAAACTACGTTAAAGACTTCGAGTACACACACACACACACACACACACACACACACACAGAGCTTGATTGGCATGACTCACCAGAAAGCTTTAGACTCAATATTCATGAGATGCAGAGGGGAGGTACAAATAATCAAGATGTGTTATAAACACGTGCCAACTCCCTATGACAAATGTGTTCATTACGTACTGTAAACGCGGACTAATCAAAATTTTAAAATTCTTATGAGCCAATCCGGATGGCAGGGTTCACTACTATTCGCCCATATTTGAACAACTAAGCGGGGGCCATCCTGGAAGGAAGCACACACGCGTTTCAACGCTCCAGACATCTGAGCCGGTCTCTGTTCCACCTAGGATCTCCGTAATGCCGGGTGGGCAGAGTTACCGCAGCCCAACCTCCTGGGCCTCTCAGGGGACAGAGCAGCCGAGCGGACCAGAGGTGCAAATGACCATGGGCCCCGACGGGAAGGCTTTCTGAGGATGTTGATGCCAACCAACCCTCGGTGAACCTGCATCCCAGGCATCGCCCTTTTTGACCCTACCCAGCCGAGCCCGATGTAGCTATGAACCACCCTCCCTCCAGGCCCTCTCCGGGCCTCAGGCCTGCTCACTGGAGCTCCGGGCAGCCTCTAGAACTTTCAGCAAAAAAACGGTCGAGACACCGAGCAACGGTCCTCAAAAACGAAGCCCTCCGGAATTAAAATAAAATGGCTGTCCGGGAAGTATGTCATCACGCTACCCAGCTATGCCATACCCTTCTTAGCATTCCCTCTAGGAATCTTGGAGGACCCTGTCCTCTTGGTTGTTCCAATGAGACCAGCCGGGAAGAGAGAAGACTGGTGAGAGGCTACCGGTGAAAGGAGGCGGGAGCAAAGACGAGCTGTTTGTTCCATTTGATAGTGGATGAGAGGCGGGGCCTGAGGGGACCAATCAGCACCTAGGCTCATTCTCCCTTTGGTGGCTCAGCCTATTTTTAGCCTAAACAGGCAGAGACCCCGCTTGCCTGTTCTTGCACGTGGCTGTGTGTCCCTGCCTTGGCGTGGTGGCCCACACCTGTTATCCTAGCTCTAGGAGGCTGAGACAGGAGCAACCCCAATTCGGGCCCAACCTGGGCAAATAGCGATTTAACAAGACCCTGTCTCAAAATTTTAGGAAGCGGGGAGCGGGCTGGGGATGTAGCTACACACACAAGCGTAGATGAGGAATCCAACACCTAGCACATCTGAGCAGCGCTGACTTTATTAGGAAGGGGCTCATGTTTCCCAGGATGATTTTGAGGGCTGGCTCGCTCAGGAAAGAGGAGCCTGGGAAAGGCTTGCTGGGTGAAGGGAAGTGAGGGTCTCTCTTGGAGATCTTCCCGTATACCCAGAAGACCCTTGGTGTCCAAAGGCGCTGACTCTGCCCTGCAGGGGGACCGAGGACGAGGGAAGAAGGGACCCACGCACATGCTTCCTACTACCTAACTCAGAACGTTCTTCCCACACCAGGCCACACTCGTCTTACTCCTGCGGCTGCCGTGACGTCCCACAAGGCCCAAGGCCCACACTCATCCTCATGTGCTCCTCCCCAGACACCCAGCACCCTGCCATGATGCCCCGTCCACAGGGCACCCACTGGTCAGCCACACCCCACCAAGGCCAGAATTTCCCCAGCACCCTTGGGCCCTGTGCCACCCCAGCCATTCCACCCGTGGTAATTTTATCTCCAGTCCTAGGTGGTTGGATCCTAGGGTAACTTTACTGATCACCCCCAAAATCTTTGAATACGAGAGAGCAAGTATTAAGGTGTCACTCCCTGCTTACCACAAAATACGGGGTTGGGTAGGTATTCTGAGGCCAAATCAAAAGAATCTATGCCACAGTGGGTAGTATAATATCCATTGTAGAACAGTGGTTTCGTTTTAGCAAAGCGTTACTGTTCCTAATGTTAAATTGATGCAATTTGAGTATAACTGAATTTGAAGTTTCCACTGTAATTCTGTAATAACTTATAAATATGGAATTTATTATTGTCAGACCCTCACCCAAGCAGAAGAGAAAAACTTTCCAGGAAACACAGTTACACATCCTTCAAGGTGCAAAGGATAACCGGAAGCCAAGGGCTGGCTTTGAGATAAGAAGCCTGTCCCATGCAGCAACACCTTCGGGTCCAGATGCCCCTGGAGACCACCGGACGTCCTCTGCCCCAGAACAAAAGGCTTCCTCCACCCCGGGACAAAATGTCCCTCTCCTCCTGGCACCACCCCTCCCCTTCCCAAACTCCCCTGTAAAGTCTCCCCTCACCCAAGCCCCCAGGGTCAACAGCTCTGTCGCCCTTGACTAGCCTGCACCCAGGCTGGAAATAAAACCTCGTTTGTTGCTTCATTTTTGCCTGCTCTGGTGCACTTGGTCATGCCTCGGTTTACCCTAATAATTATCAAGCTGTAAAGATACACACATTTAAGTACATTTTTTTACACATTTAACAAATTCTCACACATCTACTTGCTTTAAATATAACTCAAACGAGCACGTGTTAAAGAAGTTAGAGCCCACCTGTTTTGCACAACCGTGTAACTGCACCCACCATCTCCTGGTTATAGATGAGACAAACCCTGTGGGATAAACTCTGACCCAAAAACTCCCACCTTGCTGTTGACCAACTTTACCTTGACATGTAAATGCCCCCCGTAATTCTCCTACCTCCCAGGAGTTAGCTTCACACTGAGCTACATCCTCAGCCTTCTTTATTTTTAATTTTGAGACAGGTGCTTGCTAAGTCGCTAAGTTGCCTGGGCTTGCCTCACATTTGTGATCCTCCTGCCTCTGGGTTTGCAGGCAGCCCCCGTCATGAATGACTCCCCTTTAAACAATTGTGTGCAAGTGCTGCCCAATAAAACCAGTACAATGCTGCCATCTGGTGGGCGATCTTTTCCTTCCTCGATCCGCCTTGAAATCCTCAAACTCACCATTGTGTTCAGTATAGATCTTCTTGCCTCTTTGCGGCCTTTCTTTAACGCTGGCTACGTCATTACTCGTGACACTGCATCATCATGCCCAGTATGCATTCTGGCCTCCAGTGACTTTGTCAAAATTTCTTACAATGACTAAAAATACAAGTCTTACCCACAATACACAGAAAAATATGAACAGCAAGCTTGTTCTTAATTGTGTTAAATTTACCACATGGACTGTTACCACATAATCAGTGAACAGCATCGTTCACAACACTGACTTCTCTTGAATGACTGTAATCACCGCAGCCCTAGAATGTGCCACCTTCCAATGTTGCTCAACCTACCCTTTCATATGTGGCCAACAGCAGAGAGGAAAGTTAGTGGGCTTATAGGCAGAGTGGGAAGAGCAGTTCAGAATTCAGATCCATCCCCTGTAGAGCAGAGCTCAAGGCTGCCCCAGGATGCCCTGGCACCAATGCATCAGTCAGAGGTAGGAGATGGCATCCTTCAGAAAAGCTGTTGAGGCCCTTAGAGGTGATATGGTGTGTCTATCTCAGAGGACTCCCTGCCAGGTTGTGCAGAGACCATGAGGGGGTATCCTGGATGCCAACAGAGAGGAGTGTGGAGGAGAAAACTTCTACCACCACCATTATCCTTGGATGGTGTAGACCACAGGCAGCATTGCAGGAGGAACATGAATTGGCAAGAGCTGATACGGACGCAAGCATTGGCCAGGAACCCCTAGGATCCCAGACTCCTGAATTCACCCTGTGCCTAACATGAGTGAGGGTTGGCCAGAGTCATGATGGCACCTTTCTGGTGGTTCATTCCATGACAGCTACCACCGTGGAACTGAGGTGTAGCCGCAGGTTCCTGGGAAGACCCTATAGGTGCATTTTGGAGCTCCTTGGGATTCCTGGTCAACCCCACATGCTGGGTAAGAGGTCATAACATGCCCTGTTGGGAGAAGATGTGGACCAGGGCCCACATGGGTTACAGTCTATCCTTGGAGCTCCCGATTTAACAACACTGCTGGGCCCAGCCACTCCCAGGCAACTATTGGCAGCTTTGAAACAGAGGAGAGGAAGGAAGCCCCTTAAGGGACATGCCCTAGGACTGGACAGTTTTCAACAGGGTGTGATGGTGGGATGGGCATGTGTGGTATGGAAATTTAAGGCATGGTCGGAGAGTTACACTTGATCACAATGGCCAGAAGGTGGCCACAGCACTGAGCTCCCAGCACTGAGCTCCCAGGCCAAGTCTTGTGCTCTCTTCCCTGCCCTGTGCCCCAGCAGGGGGCGCCCTGCACTACACGGTGCTGCCATGGTTGGGGGAGAGCAGGTGGAGGAAGTCCCTTGGCTTCCTAGGCTGATGTGAAGCTGGCTGTCACCTGGGTCACAGCCACAGGGACCTGCACAAAAAGTGATCCCTGCAGCAGGTGGGGGAGGTGAGTCTGTCCTGCTGCTGAACATGTGTCTGCCTAGTGCTAGGCCAACCTGGAGCCTCTGTCTGTGTGCACTGACCTGGGGAAGGGAGTTTGGGCTCTGGCTGGTGCCCAGGCACTGCAGCAGGTCCAGCAGAGAGCTGTAAGGCAAATACCTGTGCGCACTCTCCTGCCCTGCCCTGGCAGTGCAGCCTTGCTCTTGGCTTTGCTGCCTGAGGTTGTGGAGCCAGCCCCTTGGCAACCTGGCCACTGCAGAACCAGAAGCTCAGCCCGCAAGCACTGGGATAGAGCCAGGGCCTTGGGACTCTGGCAGCACTGGGTTTCCCACGCCAGGCTTGGTCCTGGGTTCTGTGTCTAAGGCCTGAACTCCCTTGTGTCTCCATGTGCCAGTGGGAAATGTCTCTCCCACACTGCAATGCTTACCGCTGGAGGAGGGGTGAGAAGCCAACTCTGCTTTCCATCTTCTCTTCTAGTTCCTATTCCTAACTCCAGGGGATCTGGTCTCTCTCGGCTGCCTTAGGTCTTATGAGGGAAACTTGCTCCACAAATGCACTACTCAGGTTGGGGTCCAGAAGGCACCGGTCAGGAAAGGCAGGGCACCCTCGGCACAGCCCAGGCTCAGTGCCGAGTCCCCTGCATCCCCCACCCCCAAGCTATGGCAGAGCAGGCACCTGGCCTGTGACCTGCAAGTCAGCTGGAGGCCTGAGCCCGAGTCAGGAGCAAGGCTGTGACTGGGATGGACCCCACACACATCCAGGAACTCCGCAGGGCAGGGGCTGCAGGATTCAGCCAGAGGGAGGGGAGCAGCGTGGACCCAGGGCGGGAGCCCAGTGCCCACCTGCGTGCCACCCTGTGTCTCAGGGCCCCACGTGGGCACTGCTGGAGAGACCTGGCAGCCGCCTCAAGGCAGGAAGATGAGACCCCCGGCCTGGGAACCGCCCTGGGTCCCCCTTTCTGCACCAGACACTGCCACGCTCTCGCCCCTTTCCTGCAGGGCCCAGGGAGAAAAGCGAGCAGCAAAGCTGTCAACTTCCATGGCTGGAATCCAGGCACCTGGGAGAAGAAGGTGCTGTCTCCCTGAGGAGCGAGGCCTCTGAGGGAGCAGGGAGGCGCCAAGGTCCAAGCTGCGGTGAGCTCAGCTGAGAGCCCAGAGCCACGGGGCATGGGCCCTAAGACAGGAGAGGGACGGTGGGGACCTGCAGCCTGACCCCCCCATCTGGGCACAGCTGCAGGCTCAAGTCAGGGTGCAGCTGTCTGAGTCTACGTAGAGAAGATCCCACGGGAACAGAGAGGAAACCCATGGCTGCGCCCAGCCCTGGGGGACAGGGACAGAGCTCCCCATGGCCACATCAGCAGCGTCTACCCTGTGCTCAGCCACACAGCAGCACGTCAGGCCTGTTGTGACGTCGACACGCACACACAGGCTGTGCAGACACACCGCAGACACACACACATGCACTCACACACGTACACATAAGCACTCACACACACACAGGCACACATCCGCCAAAGCTGGTGACAAGCCTGCCGGTCACTCTTACCTGGCTTTCCTCGGCCCACCCATGTCCAACACCTGCACCAGGCCCTCTGGGTGCCAGATTTTGCTGGACAGCTCAGGCTGTATCATCTGCCCCCTGGCCTGTGAGCAGGACACGACGTCCCTTCTGGGCAACATTTGAGGAGCTCTAAGGAGAACCTGTCTTCCCTGGCCCCCACCTTCTGAGCCGGAGCTTCCCCCCCAGAACCAGGGAGCTCCGGGCCCTTCCTGAGGGAGGGGAGCCTGGGTCCTCAGGACAGAACCGAGGCCGCAGAGATGACTTGGCCAAATCTGGGGACAGGGAATCAGGACATGCTCTGGGGACACTGGCTAAAGATGAGAGGGGACAGATATGACACTGCTCAATCCTCTGTTTACCAGGCATCCATTCTTAAATGAGTGTAGAGAATTAGATTTTTAAAAAGAAGGAAAACGGGCTGGGGATTTAGCTCAGTTGTACCGGTGCTTACCTGGCAAGTGCAAGGTCTAGAGTTTGATATCCAGTGCTGGGAAAGAAAGAGAGGGGGGGAGAGAGAGAAAGGGAGAGAGAGAGAGAGAGAGGGAGGGAGGGAGAAGGGGAGAGAGAGAGGGAGAGAGAGAGGGAGAGAGAGAGAGAGAGACAGAGAGAGGGAGAGAGGGAGGGAGAGGGAAAAGGGGAGAGAGAGAGGGAGGGAGAGGGAGAGAGAGAGGGAGAAGGGGAGAGAGAGGG
>NW_004624730.1:76905091-76933389 GCF_000247695.1 Heterocephalus glaber
AAGAACTTGAAAAGTATCTCCATATCGCCTCCAGATGTTGTCATATTCCTATTCTCCCCCTCTGTGATTCTCTTGCTTTGCTTCATTTTGTTCCTGAAGAATTTTTTTTTTAATGATTTAATTTCTATTTATTATAATAGTAAAACAAAAAACTACAAAAAGCCAAAACTAACAAGAACCTGCAAAGTGTCTCCATATCGCCTCCAAATGTTGTCATATTCCCATTCTCCCCCTCTGTGATTCTCTTGCTTTGCTTCATTTTGTTCCTTAGTTTGGCAAATGCAAGACTAAGGCCTGAAGCACCACCCTCGACCCCATCCTCCAGGTGTTTCTTAAGCATCCGCATATTGGGGAAGACCTGGTAGCAGACCATGCACCTAAAGCCACTGTACAGGTCCTCCAGCCCCGAATCCCGGGCCAGATTCTCAGTGGCTTCTCAGCCCCTTCCCTTTCCTCCTGGCCTTCCCCGTGCAGGCCATTTTCACTGTCAGTTAGGCCGTCTCTTGGGCACACAGAAGACAGGCTGGCTTTTGAAGGGATCTTCTCAGGAAAGGTCATTTTTGCTATTCTTGTCCTCTTTGCAGGGGGCTCCAAATCTTCTTCTGTATCCCCCGAGGAAGCCATGCCCCTTTTCGTTGGGACAGGCTTATAGTAAACATTCAGGACTCTTTTCTTTTCAGTAGATGTTGCAGACTCTGAGGGGTTATTGGCCAAGGAGAAAGGTAAATGGGAATGTTCCATGAAGGAGAAATTTTCCCTCTCCATCAAATCTTGATTTAAAAGCCTCTTGGAGGATCCAGGACCATCCTGGTCCATAGGAATGCACTTGCTTGAAGAAGGGATGCAGGGCAAATGCTTTGAGACTGAGAAATTCTCTCCTGCATCCAGATTTGAACTTGGGACCATCTCATGTGTCTCAGCAGTATCCTCTGGAGAGTCGTGCAGCTCTGCATCCAAGAATTTGTCTTCATAGGAGACGTTCCCTGAGGTTGAGGAAGAACTGTCTGCCACTTTGGGGCCTAGAGTTTGGGCCAGTACCTTGGCTCTACCCTGCAGAACGTCTTGTAAATCCAACTTTCCTCTTGTACCCCTTGACTTCTTCACAGGTTGTTTTAAGAGTTTCTTCTGGTGTTTTTTCTTCTCTTTATGTTTCATGGTTCAACTCTTTGCAGAATTGCTGATATCAAGTAAGAGTCTGAGACTGTTCTCAGAGAATTATTAGTAATGATAAGAAAGTAAATGTATACACCAAAAAAAGCAAATAAGGCACTATCTGTTCACCAGATCACTGTCCTTCATAACGCTCAGTGTGATACCCTGGCTGGTATGATACCAGTTGTCACTCAGGCCTCAGCAGGGTTCTATGACCTACTGATGACATCCATGGTGTTCCAGGACCCCACCCATATTCACAGCACTCTGCTGACTGTTTCCCATGCTGCGCAGAAGCCTTTTAGCTCTATATAATCCCATTTGTCTAGTTTCACTTTTCTTACCTGTGCTTTTGAGATCTCAACACCCCAAAATCTTTGCCCACACCTTGGTCCTGTAGTGCTCCCCCTGTCTTTTCTTCTAGCAGTTTTTGGTCTTAGGTTTAAGTCTTGAATCCATTCTTCGTTTAATTTTATATACAGTAGCATACAGGGGTCTAGCTTCACACTCCCCCATGTGGATAACCAGTTTCCCAGCCTTGTCTATTAAGAAAAGCAGTTGTCTGCTTGTTTGTTTGTCTTGGACAGCACCAGGGACTGGGCCTGCTCCTCACACATGCCAGGCAGGCGCTCTTTCCCTGTGCTACACCCTCAGCCCAGAAGGAAAGGCTCTTTCTGAAAGAGCCTCACGTACATCGGCCCTGTCAGTCTGTCATGACTAAGAATTGTGCTCAAACCGGTGCTGTGTTCCCGAAGGAGAAGCAGAGAGGCTGACTTCATCCTCAACACATGAAATTGCTCAGTTGCTCACTCGTAGGGAAGGGGCTTTGGGAGCAGAAAGGAAGATGAGGTAGGATATGTGGCCCAAGCAGGCCAGGAGGCAGGGCCACAAACTAGGGGCTTTAGCTGGGTGAGAAGAGGGGTTGCAGACTGAGCGATGCCAAATCAGCTCTACCCACACGTGTGCGTTTCATTTCATACTCTGATTTAGGTGAGACAGAACTTTCTGATATGTTCAATGCCAGTTTGTATTTCTTCTGTGAATTATTTATTGTTTTAATGGGTGGCGTCTTGTTTTACAAGATGTCTTATATGGTATAGATTTTGTCTCTTTTCATGTAGACTGCAGATGTTTTCCCTAGTCCTTCCTGCCAGGAGTTTTGCATTTTTTTGTTTTTTGTTTTTTGTTTTAAGGAAATGTTAGCAGGATAGAATTTGGAAGAACTGCAGACTCAGGGGCTGCATCTGGCCCTGTTAGTGCCCATGATACTCTGAGCTCACAGTGAAGGATGCTGCCCAGGCAGAACCAGACCTGGGGTCCTCCCGCTCTGTGAGCTGTGCCCACCCCAGGTTTCTAGCAAATGGCATCTGGAGGATGCTGGGGAGATCACACAAATGCTCTGTCCCCACTCCCAGAGCCCGTTGGGTGCAGCTCTGCCAGGACCCAGCTCGGGACCATGGCCTGGGCCTCCTTTGCTGCTCTTCCACTTCCTCCCGTGGTCCGCGCTCTCCTGGCCCTGGGCCCCTCTCCCTCCTGGCAGCAGTGGGGTACGCCCCCCCGCCATGGCTGCTGCTGGAAGGGGAGCAGGGAGCCCTTCTGCACTGGAGCCTGACCAGGGCTTATTGGGTATGGCCAATTCCACCGCAGCCCTTCTGAGCTGCTAGCACGGCCCCGATCTTGGCCTTTTGCTTTAGCAAACAACTGAGCCTGATGAATGCTGAAATCAAAAAGCCAGAGGTCAGGGTAAGCCAGTGACAGCTGGTCCAGCACCATCAAAGGCTTCCCCAACTTGCAACATTCTGTCCCTTTCCCACACAGATGTCAACCTGCTGATCTGTCCCTCTGGGAATCCGTCCGGGCCCTCTGCCTGTGGGGCCACCATCCCTCCCCTCCCCTCCCCTCCCCTCCATAAGCACCGCCAGTGATGACACAGCACTCAGCACTCACAGGCACCCGAGGAAGGGCTGGGACCCATGGGGAGTCATTGTCCAAGCAGCGTCTGAAATTGGCTCTTCAGAATTGCAGGCCTGGTGCCTTGTCTCTGCCCCACCCAGCAGGCACCAAAAGGGGACCCTGGGAGTTTGGTGACAGAGGCCCTCAGTGGCGTCGAGGTCCTGCCTCCACATGCTCTGCCCACCATTATGCCAGCACTCTGCTGAGCCTCGTGCCACACAGCCCCCGAGGCCCACCGCTGCCCCAGCCCGGAGTCTGTGTCACCTGACGCAGCTAAGGGGTCTGTGCCAACGTGGTTCGGCAAGGGCCTCGGGTTGTCCAAGTGGGCCCAGCGGCATCAGGAAGCTCCACGTGAGAGGGAGGCAGGGTGTAGGAGCGTAGAAGGAGCGGAGATGGCGGAGCAGGGCTGAGTGTGATGCATGCATGGGGACAGTCACGAGCCTGCAGAAGGAGTGCGGCCCTGCTGCCCCTTAGCTTAGCACAGTACGCCCGCAGCCTGCAGCCTCTCAGTGCGCGTCGTCAGGAAGTTCACACTCCGCCATATCTCTGTGTCACCAGCATTCCCACTCAGGCGGAGTATCAATGGGTGGCACCTCCCATCCTCACGCTGCAGGGGGCAGACCCGAGGGGGAGCAGCCCATGCACCTCACAAAGAGCCCACGAGAACTGGGTCCCATCTGCACTCTAGGGCTCTGTCCCATGCCCCTCACTGCCCTCTGTCTGTGCACACCTCTCTGTTTTCCGTTTTCCCTTTTCCCGCTTTTCCTCCTTGTCTGAATTCATCTGGCTTCTCCATCAGCGCCTGGAGAAGAAGGAGTGGGCCGCGAGTTGTTCCCATCCTGGTATAAACCAGCAGGCGGTGAGGCGGCCCTGGGAGAAGCCCTGCAGAGAAAGCTTTGGGGAGCCCAGAGACTCCCACAGGGGCTGGAGAGGAGCCTTCACAGAACAGGGGTGCCAGGCAAGGCCCGCTGCACTTCCCCTGCGGGGAAGCCAGGGCAAAGAAGGGAAGCGCCGTTTGGCTCTGGGTGGGAACAGGGACCTTTGGTGGCTCCCTGGGGCTGCCGGCTTCCGCGGGCTACAGTTTCGACTTTGCAAGACCCTCCGACTGCAGGAATCACCTGGGCCTCACTCCCCCGGCTCTCCCACAGGGTGCGGTTGGGGTGACCAGAGGAAGACAGAACCACGGGCATCCGGACAAGAAGGCAGCTGTGTGATGTCTCACCACAGCCGGGGAACACTCTCAGGATCCTCACATCCTGGAGGGGAAACCGAGGCTTAAAGAGCTGATACCCAATTGCCCGCAGCCCAGATTAGGCTGGGATGGCCCTTCCCCCAGCCCCTTGCGTTTGAAGGACGTGGCTGTGAGCGGGGACTGCGGCTGCTGCAGCCCACAGCACCGAAAGGCTGTGCGGCTGGGTACGCATTTGCCAAGTGCTTGTGGGCTGGCCAGCTCTGCACCAGGGACACTGGGAACGTGGACACTGGGAACGTGGACACGAGGGTGAATGCTGCAAACCAGGGCTCGGCACTCCAGCACCAACTCCCGCCCACCCGCCCAGAGCTGCTGTTCCAGCTTCACCGGTGCAGCCCTCACCAGGACCCCAGGGGCCTGCCCAGCCCTTCCGCATGTCCCAACCTCCTCCTCTTTCATCTTCCACATCTGGCTCACCCCCACCCTCTCCGGGCCAGCAGCTCCTCAGGACAGGGCTGAGTCCCCCGTGCTGTTTACAACGCAGCCGATAAGAGGTGACACTGATCAAACAAACAAGGCCGATCCTGACCCCGATGGCCACCCCAGCGTTTGGGCTGGGACACCAGGAGTACCACTCGTGGTCACAGGCAGTGGACAGGACCTGGGCTGTCTGTGTGGAATCTGGAAACCATCCTCACCGGGATGGGGGCTGCCGTGAAGGACAAGGGCTCCCCTGGTGGGCGCTGCATCCCCAGGACAGCACAGAGCCAGCTTCGGAGAGTCTCTGAGCAAGGGTTAGACACGGCCTCCTTGGGCCTGCCCCTTTTTCTCACCTCACCTTTTCCCCCTCTCCCCCCTCCGTCCCCTGGATGCCATGGAGCCAGGCCACTCCCTTCCCCGGCTGGGCCCGCTCAGTCCCCGCGGCTCGGAGCCCGTGCCCAGGTGGCACAACCCACTCGGGGACCCACTGCTTGTTTCCACGTGAGCCGTGTTCAGTTGCTGCCTCCTGCGGTCCTGGCATGGGAGGCAACCCTGTGACCACCCCTGCCCCGGGAGGCTCCCCAGGGGCTCTTGGGAGGGAGGCTGGGGTGCAGAGGGTCACCCGAGATGCCCCTCTGAGCCCCTGCCTGGCCTGCTGTGGCTGGAAACATTGAGGCCAGAGTCGTGGAGTGAGTCACATTCTGACCTCAGCGCTTGGAAACAGGTGACAGAAACCCGGCTGGGGGAGCTGGTAACAGCACCAGCTCTCTGTGCTCCTCCTCTGGGGCTTAGGGGGACAGCAGACATTGAGGCCTGACGCTGCACATAGTGACAGAAACACCTAACAAGCCCACAGCACTTCCTGCAGCCAGGTCTGTCCCCAGGGCTCTCCCTGCATCCATGCATTTCGTCCTAGCAGCAGCTCTGAGCAAGCAGTGTTAGTGTCTGCCCCACTGTCGAGGACACGGAGACACAAGAGGCTGAGGAGCTTGCCCAGGGTCACACAGCGAGGAGCAGCTCCGCTGGGATTTGAACCCCGGCCGAGAGCCCACGCTCGCTCCTGCGGAAGCAGAGATGGGGCCAGAGATGGAGGCGAGACCACGGGAGATCCGGGATTGGAACTCCAGGCAGAGGACACAAGGAAAGAGCTCCCAAATGACCCACTCAGGCAGCTGGCTCCCCTCCCCTGCCCTGGGGCTGCCCGCAGGCTGACACCTTCCTGCCTCATAGCCCCATTCCTGTCTGTAGAGTAAACCCCAGCGAGGGCGAAGGCTGTGTGGCTCAGTGTGACGCGCACCTGACTCACAAGGGCGAAGCCTGGCTGCCTGCTCGCCTGGGAAGGAAGGGCAGTGCGTAGACTGCATCTATTAACTGTGTCATCTTCAAGTTCAGCTCATGGACGTCTACACTGCGGTTAGCTCTGTCTGGAGCTGAGGTCAGGACCCGGTGCTCTTGGAAACCTGAGCTCATGCTTCGAAACACAACATCCAGGGCCGGGGATTTAGCTCAGTGGTTCCACCCCCTGCCTCGCAAGCGCAAGGACCCAAGTTCAATCCCCGGTACAAAAAAAAAAAAGACTCACAACAGCCACACCTGTCAGGAAAATAACCGGCAGGCGTGGGGTTCCTCTCTCAGCTGTATGCATGGCAATAACCCAAATGCTGACGATGACCCTGGGACAAGGCCCTGAAACTCGGAGAGGGAAGGAAATCTTCCAGACACCCAGCAGGGACAGCCGCAGCAGCGTCCTCACCCACAGAGTGAAGCCAGCCCGGGTCAGAGTGATCCCACGGTCGTCCCTCCTCGAACAACACAGCGTGGTGGTGCTTTCCCTGGTGTTCCCCTGTGTCAGGCTGATCTGAATCTGGAGACGAGGTGGTCTCGCTAGGACGTGGGCAGGGTGTGGTGGTTTGTGCTCCAGGGCTGACACACCCGACGGTAATGGGGAGTCGCAGAGCTGAGGGTCGTGGGGACACCCCCGAGCATCCGGGACCCCAGATAGCTGTCCTGGAAATCAAGTCCTATGGCTGGCTGCCAAGGGGGCCCTCAAGTGGCCCTCCTCACCCTCAGACCCCCGGGGCGGGGTGACAGGCCCTTGCAGGTCCGGATCCCACAGTTACAGCCGCCCATCCTGGCATTCCCACAGGGCTCTGCACTTCCTGCAGCAACAGAGGGCTGAGCTTCTCAGCAGTCAAACTTCTCCGCTGACAGGCTCCTGCCCCACACAGCCTGGGGGTTGTAAGGAGAAGGCATCCTTCCACACTGTTCGTGGGAATGTGAACTAGTACAAACTCTGGAAATCAGTGTGGAGAGACCTCAAAACATGAAAACTAGAAATTCCATTCAACCCAGCCCTGCCCCTTCTAGGTATCTTCCTGAAAGAGTTAAAGACGTCATATTACAGTGATCCATGCACACCCAGGTTTATAGCAGCACAGCTCATAAAAGCTAAACTGGAAGCAGCCTATATGCCCATCAACAGATTACTGGATAAAGAAAATGTGGCATCTATACACGTTGGAGCATTACTGTGCCATAAAGAAGGGTAAACTTGAGTCATATGTAGGAAAATGGATGTACCTAGAGACCATAATGTTAAGTGGAATACATCAGACACCATCTGAAATATCAAATGGCTTCTCTTATATGAGAAGCCCAAAGCATAAGTAAATTAAAGAGCAAAGGAAATGGCAGGTGATAGGAAATAAGGAGTTAGGTCTTTTGTGAAAGGGGAGGGGAACAAGACATGGAAGGGAGGGAGGGGAAGGAGAAGGGAAAAGAATTAAGGTGTGCTCCCCATGAGGGTGTGATCGCTATGTACTGCAAACACGTGGTAATCAAAATCAAAATTAAAAATGCATCAAGAGAAAGATTCTCAGCATGGGAACATCCCAGCTGCGCTCTGGCCCCCACGTGCCTCAGCTTTCCCAGAGAGGCGCAGGGCGAGGACCCCTGCCTGGGTGTGAGGACCCCTCTGCAGGGCCCGAGCTGCATGCCGGCTGCAGCTTCCTCTGCGGCTTTGGATGCTCCAGGCCCTGGAGGACCAGCAGAAAGCGGAGCCTTGTAGACCCAGCCAGGCACTCTAGAGCCCACGCCTGCCCCTGTGGACCGCGTCTCCCACCCTGACTGCTTGGGAGCTCGCCGCGGTGCTCCGGATCCGCCTTAGGCTCTGAGCTCAGCGTCCCCCGGGACCCAACCAGCCGGATGCAGCCACCCCAGGCCCCACCTCTGACTCCCAGTTCTCCACAGCAGGCACTCTCTTGTGCTCTTAAATATTTTTCCTGATTGCAAACATAACATGCTCAATGCAGAACCTGGAAATACACAGAACGCAGAAGAGGCTGCAAGCGCTCCTCCACCCTCCTAACCCCAGCAGCCCCAGACTTCCAGCATCGCCACTGTCTTCCTCCCGGAGCCATCTGGTCTGCGGCCGTGAGCTCTGTCCCCTCCCCCGCAGCCCAGGGGTCACCAGGATGCCCGCGGGGCTCTGCTCCCCACCCTCCCGGGGACCCCACATTCTGCGGTGCTTCCTGCCTCTAATCGGGGACTGCATATTTGTGACACTGACAACGCCTCCTCGTGGAGCTGGTTTCCCGTGGACAGAGCGCCTGGCGCTCCCTGCAGCGGCTGCCGCAGAAAGCAAGATTTTCTCATCTTTCCCCTGTCATTTTTCCCTTCTTTTCTTTTCCACCTTCCGCTGTCCCTGGAGGGTCAGCCCTGGGACTCCCTGGGCTTGTATTTCAGCAGGACGACTCTCCTGGCCACCCACAGGAAGCATGGAGACGCCAACAGAGCGCGATCCATCCCCTTTTGGGTTTTTTGCACAACTAGGAATTGAACCCAGGACCTTCACACCGAGCTACATCCCCAGCCAATATTTATTTTTCGTTCTCGCTAAGTCGCTCAGTTGCCCAGGCTGGGCTGGAACTGGCCGTCCTCCTGCCTCAGCCCCCAGAGTGCTGCAGTCACAGCAGTGCACCCCCACAACCGGCCTAATCCACTTCCTCGATTACTGAACTTCTCGGAGCCACAGTTTTCTCACCTGTAAGATGCCTCCTTCGTGGGTTTTTATGATACTCACTCAAGTGCCTGCACAGGGCTGTCAGTTCCTCCCCAGCCTCGACAGGAATAAACTGACTAAATGACAGTGGAGGGCTGAACATCTGGGGAGTAACAAGAGGACAGGGCGGGGGGAACCTCAGGGGAGAGGCCCTGAATCACAGACCACTCATCGCACCACCGTGGGGCTGGGGACACTGAGGCCGAGGAAGGGGCAGCCGGGCTCTCCGGGGCTGCCAGGTCCTCGGAGCTGGGCTGAAGAGGAGAAGCGGTCCTCGGGCCACCCTGCTCCGGGTGCTGGCGGTCGGGCGGCCCCAGCAGCTGCTGAGGGAATCCAGCCGCCACCTGATCCCAGGCCCCACGCCCCGCCCAGCACAGCCAGGCCCGGGACTCAGCATTATCCGCCCTGCCGCTGAGGCAGCCCCTGCCCGCGGTTCCCAGGCCTCGTCCTGGGGCCATCATGGCCGCGGTGCTCTCTCCAGCCTTGCCCTGGGCAGGGGGCCCCCTCCCGTGACCCTACAAAGGCCCCAAAGCCTTGTGGGAGCGCCTGGGGCGGCTGGGGCCACGAGGCCCCTGTCAGGTTTGCTGGGAAATAAACCTGTCCTGTGAGCGCCAGCCTCTGCTTCTCTTCCTTTTCCCTGACAATCGCCCCAGGTGGAAGCTCTCGGACCCCTGGTGCCTCCCATCCCCGCCGACCCACTCCGCTGGCCCGGCCGCAGATGCTGTGACCTACCTGGGGAGCAAGCTCTCTGTGGCCTGGAGGGGGGAGCGTGGCTCTCCCTGGGGACCTTCTCTCTGTGATGGCAGCCAGGGGTCCCGCTGGCTGGGGCTGGGGCCCCTTCCTGCACCCCAGCTGTCACTCAGCCACAGCAGCTTCTTTCTCTGACCCCATGTGGGGTTTAAATAGCCCCGCCCCAGGAAGGGGAGCCCCGGGACGAATGACTGGAACCGCGTCACCTGCAGCCCTCCAGCAGGAGGCCAGGCACCCGCACCCCGCCCACACCCACCCTGTGGACCACCGATCACCTCCCCAGCCCTGCTTACGGGCCCTGGGCTGCACCCAGGCAGGACTCCCCGCCCCAGGCTTCCCCCAGGCTCTAACTCCTTCCAGCTGCCCTGCCTCAGCTACACCCACAGCTCAGCTCCGCCGGCCTCCCGCCCATCAGAGACATTCTGTCGTCTAGACTCAGGCCAGGGGCCTCCCTCCCTCCCTCCTCATCCGACGCAGCATCCTGTTGTCCCCTCCCTCATGGCTGGGAGCTCCCAGGCAAGGGTGGTCTGTGATGCCAGCCCAGCCTGGCTGACCAAGCAGAGCCGGAATCAGGGCACATGTGTGGGACCCACGTCCCTGCCCTGGGCTCCAGGGTCAGTGTCTCAGCTGCCCTCTCCTCCCGCCACTGTCCCCCACCCACCACAGACCTGTGGCTCCCACCTGAATGCAGCAACGCGGAGCATTCGTGCCAGGTGATGAAGACACCAATGTGGGGGTCACTGGGCCTGCTTTGAATCTGGCTCTGCATTTCCTGCCTGTGCCTTAGGGTTTCTGGCTTTACTTCTCAGGGCTCAGTTTCAGTGTCTGTGTCAGGGATGGAACAGTCACCCGGCAGGCAGCAGAGGCCCAAGTGTCCCCGAGTGGTGGACATTGACTGAGATGGTTGCTCTCCTCTGGGCCCACAGAGCAGAGCCAGGCTGTGATGGGCTCCGTGCAGCCGGCCGGGCACCTTTCCACGCGGGAGTCCAAGCCTCTCTGGCCAGGTTCCCTTCAGCACTCACTCCGGAAAGAAGCCACGGACACCCGGTTCCCTGCCTAGAAGCAGCTAATTCCAGGACCTGACTCTGGCTTCCTCCTCCTGCCTTTTTGCTTCTTTATTTTAAAATTATTTTTAGCCTTGAAGGAATCACGCCCAGGATCCCCGTGTACCCGTCACCCAGCTTCCCCAGCCTGCCCGTCCTCCCACCCACAGTGCGGGGTGCAGGCCAGGGACAATGCAGGCACCATGCTGCTCTGGGCCTCACACACTGCCGGGCACACGCATGCTCTCCGAAGGCCCCTGTGCTGGGAGCTTAGTCCCCCACCACGGTGGCAGTGAGAGCTGGGGACCCCTGAGGTGGCGCGGGGGAAGGCCAGTCCCTGGGGCGCCTCGCGGGAACTAGATCGCTGAAGACCGGGCTGCTATGAAGTGAGCTCCGCTGCTGCTCCCATCCCCCTTCCTGGCTCATGTGTAACCTCTCCCATCATTGTGACATCCCCCACCTCGAGGGCTCCCCCAGAGCTGAGCAGATCCGGGCACCGTGCTCTGAGCCTCAGAACTGAGAGCCAAATAACCCTCTTCTACTCCCCAGCCTCGGATGTTTTGTTACAGCAACAGGAAAGGCACCACACACAGATCTTATTCAGCCCTCACCAGCTGCCTGGCTGATGCTCTGTTTCAGGCCCAGGAAGGAAACCTGAACCCCACGTAGCGTTTGGTGGGGGTCTCCTCAGCCTCCCTATTCCTGGGCAGCTCCCAGTCTTGCTTTGTCTTTCAAGGGCTTGCAGGTTTTGAAGAGTGTTTGTAGAATGTCTCCAGGAACCAGCTTGATGCTTCAGGGGTTAAGGTGAGGCATTGGGCTCAGGATAGCCCGAGCCCTGCAGCGTACTGCCGCCGAGCTGTGTGACTCCAAGGTGCCCCTTTGCTGGTGACATCGACATTGGTCACAGGGGTCAGGCGGCACCTGCCAGGTTTCTCTGCTGGGAAATACTGTTTATCCCTCCATAATTAATAAGAATCCTGAGGACAGAAACAGCCAGCTTCCTGTTTCTCGTCACACTTTTGCTTCCTAATTTTCGTCTCTATTGATATTTTCCAACAGTTATTGCTGTGGTGTTTGCCAAGTGATGGTTTTTCTCCTTCCATCATTCTTTCTCCATTTATTTGGTTTTTTTCTTTTGGTACCAGGGATCGAACCGGGGTCCTTGTGCTTGCAGGGCAGACGGCGGCCTCTTTCTCCATTTATTAACTGGAATTTTACTATGGGAAAGAGTTGGTTTCTCTCTTCCTCCTCCTACACCTTCTCCTCCTCTTCCTCCTTTCTTCCTCCTTTCTATCATGATGGACTCCTAGGCATTTATTTCATTCCATCACTATTATTATTTATCTCGCTAGATGTCCCTTGGAGCATCTCCGCCCATCTGCTTCCTGTTGAGCTGGTTTCCCTAATGAGATGTGGCCAGAGGCTGTCACCTGCCCTCCACGTCATGCTGTGACCCCAGCAGTCACTCGCTGTTCCCTGGGCCCTGGCTGGGCGCCTGCTCTCCCTGTGGGCCCCTGAGGCATCTTCCTGGCAGGGCTCGGGCCTTCTTGGAAGGGCAGGTTGCAGAGGAAGTGTGTCATCGCCCCGAGGCAGGGAGTTCCAGCAGGCACTGAGCCAAGAGGTCTTCTCCTGCTGCAGGGTCACCCGCTCTTCCCCCACAGTGCCAGCTGCATCCCCTGCCCGAGCTCCTCTTTCACCTGCGGCAGGGAAGGTTAGAGAAGCCCACAAAGCTGCCCCCTGGCAGCAGCTGCCCAAATTCTTCGCAAATGTGCTGAAGAAGTGCCCTCCACCTAGGGGAAGGTCGCCAGAGGTTTCCACGAGCCCTGGGAGCAGCCAGGGTGGTGCGGGCAGCATGCACCAGCAAGAGAGGCTCCAGCTGGGAAAGGCGCGCTTGCCCTCGGTGCATGGGCGGCCAGAGAAAGCTGGAGCTGCTCTTGCGCTGAAGACGTGGAAGCTGCTGCCTGCTTGGGAGGCGTGGAGCCAGCCTGGAGGCCAGGCAGCTGCAGCACTGGGCCTCTCCCGTGGCCTTCGGGTAAACCCAACATCGTTACTGTCCTCTGCCTGTAACGTGTTTCCATCTTTTTTATGCATTTTCTATTTTTTTTTATTTGTTAAGTTTCTTGGTACATTTTAGGTATACACTACGATGACATTCAACCTTGGGATCTTGTACCTTTACATGAGCATCTTGGTTCTTATTTTTTCCCCTTCCCCTGCCCTCCCTTCACCCCCTCCATGCCTCCCTATTTACAAAGACTTTGTTTCCATGTTTTCATTTTCTCATATTAATTCCATTCCCTTCTTTCCTTTCCCCTAACCCTCCCACTTCCCCTTCCCCTTTGCCCCTTTTCTTCCTATTTCGAATTGTCTATTATACCTTTTGATCCTCATTTGTACTTTCAGTTTCTCACACCAGAGAAACTTCGGTTTTTACAAGTGTCCATGTTAACACCATGGACACCACTCCTGCCACAGTGGGGGGGCCCCATCTCCTGTCCTCCGCCCACACCAGAGTGAACCTTTGTCCCCACCACCCAGCTCCAGCCTCTCCAGGTCCCCTGATCCCGAGCCTGCACACAGTGCTATTCAGGGCTGAGTCTGCTCCTCACCCTGGAGACTCCTCGCTGTTGGGCTGTGTCCATCTGCAGAGAACCCGGCCACGGCCCCATGGCCAGCAGGGACTGGAGACGCAGCCGGCAGATCCCAGCGGCCAAGCCATGCCACCCCGCTTTGTGCCAGAGCCTGGCTTGACCCTGCCCTCTCTGTCTCCTTCTCTCTCTCTCCATTTCTCTGTCCTCTCAGAGCGAAGTTCCCTCCCTTCCAGCTGCACCTCTGCCTCTTCCAGGGTCCTAAAGCTGAATTCCCGACCTGCAAACCTGCCCTCCCCCAGAGCCGGGTCAGTACCAGGTTTACTCACTGTAAGGAGATGTGGGGCGCAGAATCTCAGACAGCTTCTTCCTGTGGCCCACTGACGGCACAAGAAGAAGGAAACTGCTCGTCTCACCTCTTCCATTTCCTCTTTCTGCACCACCCCTTCCCAGCCGCCCCCCCTGGCCAGCCCAGGCCTGCACTAGGTGGCCCCATCCACACACCTACTGGTGTATCAAGCACCGGGGACAGAGGCCACCTCCCCCACCTGCGCACCAGGGTTGCCCAGACCCGGAGAAGGAAAAGCCACCTGCCCGGAAACACACAGCGGACATGGGAGCCAGCCATGTGGCTGGGGACCCCCCCACCCCAGCTGCCGGCCTGTCCTCGGCATCTGCTCTATTTAACTCTGCTCCTTCCTGCTCCTGGCCCTTCCAACTGAGATCTGCCTCACTCCTCCAGCACAGAAATCATTCCGTGCCCATCCGAACACCTAGGGTACAGCCCCACCAGTGCTTCAGTGGGGCAAACATTCCAAGGGTTATTGGATGAGTGCGGTGTGGTAGCACCCACCTCTAACCCCAGCACCTGGGAGGGTGAGTCAGGAGGATAGGCATGAGTTCGAGACCAGCCTGGCTACATATCGAGACCCTGCTGAAGACAGGCCTCGGTGCTTCCCGCACACGGTCTCCACCAGCAGGGGCCTCTCTGCGGCCAGTCCCAGAGAGCTGGACCCACGGAGGCCTCCTCTTATTCTCCTGACACCCCGTCAGGATGCTGGAATTTGTCTCTGGGGCCACCGACAGGGCTTCTGCAAGCCCAGGCCTGGAAACGGACACCCTGGCAGGGATGGCCGAGGGCAGCTGCTGGGCCTGCACGTGGGTGGGTGGCGGCAGCTTTCAGGAGCCAGTTCCATTTCCCTGGAACTATTTTCTCTTAACTTGGGGGGTAGGTGAGTTGAGACAGGGTCTCGCTCTGGAGCCCAGCCTGGCCTTGTACTCTCGGCGACCCTCCTGCCTCAGCCTCCCCTAAGAGCTGTGTGCCACTACACCTGGCGTCTTAAACACCTTTGGTGTCCGCAGAAGCTGAAGAGCTGAGAGCTGAGGGCTTGCCTGACCACCCTCCACCCTTCACCCCACCTGTCCAGGATGCCAGGCCCCGGCTGGGCACGGATCCTCACCCAGCTCGAGGCCGGGGTGGACATGGCCTTCCATGATCTGAACACACTCTCCTGTCCAGCCCTCCACCCACCCCGCACAGAGAGCTTCGTCATCCTGCACCAGAGGCTGGGGTTTGCAGCTCGCTGGCCCCAGCCACAGCCCCAGCCTCTGCCCACCTAGCTGGCCCCTTCCTTCTGCATCCAGATGTTTCCCCTCCGCCCCAGACAAGTCCGCAGTTTTATTAAATAAGTTGTTTATTATGGCACTTTTCAGATATATCCTCCAAAGTGCCAGAAAAGTACATGAACTCCCCTAGGCCCATCGAGCTGGGCTGGGTCACCATCAACTGTGACTCGGGAGTGGCCGATCTGCACCCACCATCCCACCCGCTCACCTATCCTTATAGGAATTTGAAGCAAATACCAGGCATCATGGTATTGAATCTGTAAATATCTGAGTACATGCTTTTAAAAAACAAGGGCTTCGGGGCAGGGGATGTAGCTCAGTTGACGGAGTGCTTGTCTGACATGCATGAGGCCTTGGGTTTGACCCCCAGCACACACAACACTCACACAACACGCACACAGACACACACACACACACACACACACACACACACATCAAAAGATACGGACTCTCCCACTGTCATATCTATACAAGGAAATAGCCCCGCTGCTGCTAAAGTTAGAGAAACTGTGTCTTATAGGTCTACTACCGGCGGCTAAAGCCACCAGCTCAAGGCGAGTGCACCAGCCAGCAGGATCCGGGCCACCCAAACCAGCTGATCCTGTGACAAAACCAAACTGCCACTGAGAACAGCAGTCCTGCTCTGGACACCCCAGAAGCTGACCAGTCACCCACGGCCAAAGCTTGAGGATCAATGTAGAGTCACTGTGACAGAATAAGTCTCTTATTCTCTTTGTTATAATTCTCCCCTGCCTCTTACCCCTACTTGTCAGAAATATTCCGCTGGCCATAGACTCTGATAGACGGGAAAACCGTCCCCCAACTGAGGGCCCTAACCAAGTACTGACCTCTGCTCAGTAGGTTGCACGGAGCAGTACCTTGTGACAAAAATTGATAAGAATAATAATGATGATAAAGATGATGCTGTCTAATAAAACTTGTTCTAGAAAGCATCAAAGGGGGAATGAAGCAGGACTTTAAGAAAAACAAGTTCCTCCCAGCCTTGGGTCCCTCCTCTCCCTGTAGCTGTAACTCCTTGTTCTGGTACAGATAAAACTGACAGCTACGTCCTGTAAACACGGTTCACGATGGTCTGTTCTCATGTGATTCCTAAGGCTCTGGCTTCTTTCAAGGCTAAGACAGTTACAAAACTGCTTGCCCTTGTCCTGTTCCAGTAAACTCACTTGCTGCAGCACTAGAAAGACCCCTCCATCCAGAAAATGTATGGAAGCTGGGCATTTTCTTTGTTCTCGACTCGGTCTCCCAGACAGGAGTCCAGCTGAGTTCAGGTGCACCCAGTAAGTCCTCCTGCTTCCCACCCATCTCTTGTGTCTCTGGGAATTCTACAGCAGGTGAGGCTGTGAAACTTCTGCCCTCCCCTGTCCCCTGCCCACCCAGTCCCTGCAGGAGGACAGTGACCACCCCGCCCACAGATCCCTGTTTCAGACCACCGGACCCTATGGGCAGGCTCCGCAATGAGCTAGGTTGGGCTCCCTCCCCAAACAAGATGTTGGAAAATATTGTGTAAAATCTTGTAGACCAACTAAGCTCAAAGCTGGGAGCACACAAATGTCACTCAGCAGGCAAATGGTGAACAGGACAGGTAAGGGCCCAGCACGGAGGACCACACAGCAGGACAAAGGGACGCACTGTCCGTCTGCCCAACAACTTGGATGGGTTGCAAGAGAGTTGTGCTGAATGGCAAAAGCCAATCCCAAAGGTTGGGTATTTTCAACAGTATGTAGACTGGAAGAGCTAAAGACTCCATTATATATCACTTGAAATGACAAAATTATAGAAATCAGAAACAGATTAGCAGATGGCAGGGTCTGGGGAGGGGGGAAGGGGGGGGAGGGAATATCTGACCATAAAGGACTGCATGTCGTACACACCTGTGACCTCAGCACTCTGGGAGGCTGAGACAGGAGGACTGCAAGTTCCAACCCAGCCTGGGTGACTTTGCCACTTAGCGAGACCCCATCTCTAAAAAAACAAATAAATAAATGAGGTAGGGATGTAGCTCAGTGCAAAGGCCCTGGGTTCCATCCCCAGTAACAGGGTAGGGGCTCATGCAGGATTAATGGGGGATAGAACTGTGCTGTACCTTCACCGTGGTGGTGGTTACACGACCCTGCGCAGGCGACAGAATTGCACAGAAGCACACATGCACACACACGTGCACACGCGAGTGCATGTGAAGCTGGAAAAGTCTGAGACCCGCAGTTGTGTCAGCATCGAGGTTCTGGTTGTGCTGCTGTACTACAGTTAGGCCCAACGTTTAGAGAAGAGCAGACACGGCCCCTCTGTCACTCCTTAAAACATATATGGACAGAATCTTGAAATAGAAAGCTAAAAATTTACCCTGAAACGGTTACGAGTGTATTTTAAACATCTCGCTGCTGACCTGTTTTAGGCCTGCCGGTGGTCCTTCTAGAGGCCACAGTGCCAGATGCTGTACCGAACGTCAGAAGCTGGGCCACAGTTATAAGCAACGGAATTCATTTCTCACAGTTCCGCAGCTGGGAAGTCCAGGGTCAAAGCGGGGCAGAGTCGGGAACTGCTGAGGGAGGGCCACTTCCCAGGCAGAGCTGGCACAGGTCACTGTGGGCTCAGGTGACAGAGGGGACAAGGGAGCTCTCTGGGGCCTCTGTCACAGGGGCACCAATCCCATTCCTAGGGGGTCCACTCTCACACCCTAATCACCCCCTGAGGGCTCTGCCTCCAAATGCTACCAGATGGGGGATGAGAGTCCAGCATATGCAAGGTGGAAGGTCACACGGCCAGTCCAGGGCAGTGCTGAGCTAAGTGACGCTTCAGGGTTCCTGTGGCAAGGTCCTATTAATATATTACTGCTTTGTTGCCCACAGTCAGAGTAGAAGAAATTAACTTTATTGAGAATTAATGATAATAAAAATATAAATTGTTTCCCATCCAAATTCAGAGATCCCTGAATTACATCACAAACCCCAAGTTAAGAACCCTTACTTTCCCAAAGGTGACAACTTTTCGCCTGCCCATGCTCTAGCCTGACACAGAAGCAACCAAACGCCATCCTCAGGAAGCGCCAGGCCGGAAGCTGCTGGGCTACCACCCGAGTGTGGCTGGTGACCCCAGGGAGGCCCACATGGACAGATGCTGCCGGGAGCCAGGTGGCGCCCTGCCCCCCTAGGCCTGAGCATGGGCCCATTTCCTGGAACCGATGCAGTTCGGGGAAGGGTGGCTTCACTTGGCCTGCAGATTTAGTTTCCACGTGTTCGGAAGAATGGAGTCTGGAAACAGAAAATAACTTGCCCTGGAGAAATGTGATCATGTTTTCTTGGACATTTGAGCTTGTGGCCGGAGGCCGGCACCGGGGAGACTTTAAGGAGCCACTCGCCCAGCTTCTGCAGCAGGGGCCTCCCCTCATGCCCACAAGCTCACTTCCCACGGCCCTGGCTGCAGTGCTTTGCCCGTCACCCTGCCGGGGGAGCAAATTCTTCTCTGCCCCTGCCCCCCTGCAAGAAGCCGGAAGCTCCAGAACATTCTTTTCCCATACCACTCGACTGAGGCCTGTGGCCCGTGGGTGTAAGGACCTGCCGCCCCGCCCTGCGGTGCAGGTACTCTGTGGTGTGTGCTCTGGGCCTGCTCCTGAGTTTCCCCAAGGGGACTCAGTGCCGCTACTCCCACAAGGCCAAGTGGCCAGGGAATTAGTCCTCTCCTGGCTGCTGTCTCTCTGCCCTCGCCTCCCCACTCCCCCACCTGTGCCTCCATCTCTGGAATAAAATAGTAGTAGATTCACGTGACCTTGCCAGGATCTGGCTTTTTTTGAAATATAAAAAGGCAAATGTCATATCGCTCAACCTACAGTTTCCACTCAGCCCTCCGAATGGGAGTCTGCTTCAGGGGGACTCCCACTAGGACAGGAAGCCTGTCCTCTCCAGAGCTTGCCAGTCCCACTGTGACCCAGCCACACTCGGACCGGGCCAGTCCTCGGGAAGAAACTGCTGAGCCACAAGGAGCTGGCTCCCGCCCCTGTCCCCTCCTGCTGTGTGGCGTGGTGGGTCCCCACCGAGCCAGCAACCCCGAGCCAGCACGGGAAGTGTGGCCACAGAGTGAGGAAACAGGAGAGAGAAGGAGACGCTGTACTGGAACAGTGATGGAAGGTTTGGCAGCGGAGACCCTGGGCGTAGCTCCAGGTCTGGCAGAGGAGCATGCCAAGAAAACCCAGGGGTCTGCTCAGCCCGACCCCATCTGCCCTTCCGGAGACCACAGCCCCTGGGAGGTGGAGGGCCCTGGGCACACACAGCACTTTCCCTTCTCACTCAGCCACCGAGCAAAACTCTCCTCCCACAGGCCTCAGCGGACTGGGAGCACCTGCTGGATGGCAAAGAGGGAAGGGCCAGGGAGGAGAGGCCAGCTCCGTTTCCACTGGTGTGGACAGCTTTGCCTGCAGTGCACAGGAGGAGATGCAGTCTGTCGCACACATACACCCACCTGCAAAACAAAGTGCCACAAAATCATAATTAGCCCAACTACCAGATCGCACTCTGATATTTTCTATTCGGATCTGTTTCATATTTTTTAAATGCTGTCTATGACTCATTAACTAGTTTCATAACCAGCTTCTGGGTGGTGACCTGAGGTTTGAAATATTATCCTTGAGCGTCTCCAAAATTGAAGGGGTGTGGTGATTTCTGGGCTTTCTCTAAACACGATGTGCTACAGCCCATCTCGGGGTCCCAGGCAGGGTCTGGGGTGGCTGGGCTGAGCCGGGGGCAGCTGGAGAATTCCACGAGGTGAAGGAGTCTGTGTCTCCCAGTGCAGCAGCAGGCTCTGCCACCACCGCCACACTTCACCACATCCCACTCCCGATACTGCGCTCTCCAAACCACTGTCGATTTTAACATTCAGTCAAGCCCCGTCTTACGATCACAAACTGCATGTTAACACCTGGTGCAAAACAAAGTAAAAATAAAACATTTGCCCAAGCTCCACCTGAAGTCTTCGAGCCAGCAGCCCTGTTCCCTGGCTTAGTCCTTTCCCAAGCAAAGGTCCCAGAATCTTCCTAGCCCGAGTAGTCCCCAACCCCTAGGAAGGCCTCTCCTTTCTCTCCACCTCTCCAGTGACATTTGTCACATCATCACGACCGACAGCACATTGATTTGGTTGACCTTCTCGATCACCCCCACTTTACAGATGAGAAACGGAGCCAAGGAGCTCAAGAAGGTGTGCCACAAGTCCTACGGTTAGGAAGCAACGGGACCTGGTTTTGAACTCAGTTGGTCACCTGCCTAACCGCTAGGCTTTACTGCCCCTGCAGTTGACCACCTCCAGTTCGACCTCACTGCCTTCTCAGAGACTTCTTCCTGGGTCTCCTAGGCCGTGGGATGCTCTCGGTTCCCAAGGCACTCACTTCCTGCCTGCCTTGCTCATCTTGAACTTCTTCATAAACCAGCAAGACACTGCCTCTATCCCGCTGCGGACATAAAGAGAAGGCTGCTTCTTATTTCTCTGGGCCCCTCAGAGCATTGAAGGCCCCAGGAAGCACTTGTGGAGTGCTAGGACCTTGCCTTGTTTAGAGCACCCAAGAAGTGTTTGTCATTAGCTCACAAGCAGGTTTCCAGCCTGGGAGTAGTCAAAGGCAAGAGAAGACAAATTACATCCCTGGATTACATGGGTTCTTTCCCACATGCGAGGTGGAAATCAGATGTGGGCTGGTGCTTGAAACTTCTGGCATCACCATCACCACTATCTGCCCCCTTCTTCAGGGTCCTCTAAAAGGAGGTGTCTTAGTCACCTTCTTGTCACTGAGACACAATACCTGACACCCACAACGTAAAGGAGGAGAAGCTTATTTTGGCTCACAGTGTGTGGAGGGTTCAGTCCATAGTCAGCTGGCTCCAAGGCAGGGGGCATGGCAGAGGTCCATCGCAGAGGAGAAACAGCTCATGGCAGGGCAGGCAGGAGGTAGCAAGGAATCAAGGGAGGAGGAGGGAGAGACACTGTTCAGGCCACGCCCCTAGTGACCACCTCCTCCCACCAAGCTTCACCTCTCAACATCACACCCCACTACAAACCCACTAGTGGACTCATCCAGTGTTCAGCATCACACATCCATGATCCACTCACCTCCCAAAGCCCCACTTGTGAGCACTCAAGGCCTTGGGGGAACATCTAGATATAAACCATAACGAGAAGCATCCAAGATGTTATCAGTCAGTTGAGGGTTCTTTTACAATACAGACAGAAGTCATGAATTGACAAGGGCAGTGCCCTTGTTAGCAGCTCTGGGCTTTGAGTGCTGGCAGATTTCAGCCTTAGGGTTATAGCTCCAAGCCTTGCGTGCTGGCACCTCTTAACTCTTAGTGTTATCGCTCCAAGCTTTGTTAGTAGTTCCTGGAGCCTCTCAGCTGCCCCACTCAGAAGCAGAGGTCATAGCCCTTTGGTGGCTTTCTAGAACTTTCCAGCAGCTCCCAGTGCCTGCCTGGTGCTCTTCCACAGGTCCCTACCAGTCCCCAAAGGTCTCAGTAGGGCCATGAAGCCCTTCAGCAGCCCTCTGGTTGCCAATCATGCTCAGGGCTAGAAGCCTCCAGTGTTACCTGCTCAAAATCTGAGGAAAAAAAACTCTGCTCTACCTGAGAAAAATCACAAGTAGGCAGGAGGGTCTCAGAGGAGGCTTCACTGAGACCTGTGCTGCAGCGCAGGGGAGGAGAGCCAGGAGGAGCCCACAGGGAGTGACCCAAGCAGGGAGAAGCGCTCTGCTCCAGATCAGGAAGGGGCAGCCATGAACTTGCAGTGCCCTGCACCTCACGGACCTACTTCGGGTTGAAGTAGAGGCCAAGCGAGTGGGGTCATCGGATAGGTCTGCGCCTGAAGCCTGCCGTGACCAAGGCAAATATCTCTGGAGGGGCCTCTGGTGCCCAAGTCAGCCTCTGCTGGCCTGGTGACAACTCCACAGAGGTGTGGGGGAAGTGGCCCCTTGGCGACAGCTCCCACCATTTCCTCAAAACTGCAGGGCTCAGATCCGGAATCCGGTGCATCAGTGTGGCTCACGGCCCAGCAGGGCTCAGTAGACTCGAGGGTAACAGCAGTGGTCCTGTCCATTCCCCCGGCCTTGCCCTGCTGGGTGGGTCCTCCAACTGTCCCTCAGAGAAGCTGCAGCAGCGCCTGAGTGGCCTGGAGTGTGGGAGTGGTGTAGTGGCTGCCTGCCGAGCCATGACTCGTGTTAGGGCTGCAGGAGCCAGCGGGGGCTGGAGCAAAGTCAAGGCATCCACAGAGGTGGGCTGAGGACACTGGAGCTGGCTGCCCCAGGTCACCCCTAAGACAGTGAGGGGGTGGAACAGTGGTCAGGGAGACCGCGCCCCTCTGGCTGTCAGAGGGTGGAGGCCGGGTGGCTCCCAGTTTCCTATCTCAGTCGGAGGGAGGCCAAAGGAGCCCTGGTGGGTCCACACCTAGGACCCCAGAGGTCCAGGAGCTCGGACTGGAACAGGACCACACCCTTCTTGTCAATCGGTCCAATGGGAATTTGGCGTTTCCTTACATTGGCACGAGATCCATGGCTTTGGCACCAATAAAATTTCCAATAGTTTTATTTCATATCACCATCATTACAGACATCTAAAAATATTTACTCATTGCTTCCTGGAAACTATATTTTTCTTTCTTTCTCTGAACCACTGCTAGATCTTGAATGTAACCATTAATAAAGACACACACACACACACACACACACACACACACCATACCACAGATTTTTTTTGGTTTTTTAGTACCGGGGCTCGAACTCGGGTTCTTGAGCTTGTGCAGCAGGCGGAGAAACCACTGAGCTAAATCCCTGGCCCAATACCACAGTTTTTTAAAACTACATTTCAACAGGATCAGCATTCTTGGCAATTTCCATAGAAATGGTAACTACTGGGCCCGGGATTTAGCTCAGCGGTTTCACCGCTCGCTGCGCAATCACAAGGACCTGAGTTCGAGCCCCAGTACCAAAAAAAAGAAACGGTAACCATAAGTATTTTCTTTTATGCATTTAAAAACATGATTCTGAGAGGGCCACAGGCCTCATCTGACTGCCTGGGAGCCATGATATAAACACAGTGGGACCCTTTGTGGGGAGTCTGGTTTACAGCCGGGCTTTAGACCCCTCAGGACCCGAGCTCCAGCTTAGCTCTGCGGTGTGCAGCCAGTACCTGGGCCTCACTCAGCTCCCTCTGAGCGGGGCGGGGCCCACCTTCCTTCCTTCCTACCTGTCCCACATGGAGTCACTGTCCTCGGTGTGGCAGAGCCCAGGACCTGAGGACTGAGCTCCTACTGTTCTGGGGTTCTCAATCCCATTTCAGAGCTCAGAATTCGCACCCCCTCCCCAAGGTTAGCTGATGCTTGGAGCCCTCAGGATGAGCCAGCCACTCCGCTGTGAGGCCTGGACCAGCATTTCCACATCTGGCCACTGGAGGGGGCTGGTTCACAGTCCTGATCCATCTGCCCAAAATGGAGCGGAGACCAGGCTCCTCCCCACCTGCCGGCCCTGGTTCCCAGCCCCTAACTCGGCCGGGCCTGCAGATAGTGCCTCCGTTCGCCCTTCCAGTCAGCTGCGGCCTAACCACCTAACGACAGACAGGCTGATTTCTAACATCACAGGTTCGCGTCTAAGAATGTCGACCCCGAACACAGAACAGGCGGGCCCATAAGCCCACTGCTCTTTGCTGCGGTGCAGCACTCAGGAGACTGGTGAGGTCACTTCGTTATAAAATGGGCTTTGTGTTGGATTATCTTGTGGGACTGTAGGGTAATGCAAGTGTTCTGAGTGTGATGAAGCTAGGCTGGGTCGCTGGGCAGGTGGCACAGCACTGTAATCCAGGGCTCTGGGAGGCTGAGACAGGAGGATCTCAGGTCCAAGCTTTGCCTGGGAAATTTAGCAATTTAGTGAATCCTTGTTTCAGAATTAAAGGAAAAACTTTAAAGGGCTGGGGGTGTAGTTCAGTGCAAAGGCCCTGGGTTGGGGGGGGGGGGCGGCGATAGGCTGGGCCAGACTGTGATGTTGGGTGGTGCAGGTGTGCTGGGTCATTTTCAACTTATAGTATTTCATCTTATGATGGGTTTTTGGGGTGTAACCCATCACAGGCCAAGAAGCTACTTGCGTTCTTTAGGGTTTGGTTTCCTCTGGTCAGCACTGCTTTATGGATTCCTCTCTGCCACGGGGGACGTGCACTCGCCCACGCAGCCTGCTGACAGACGTGGCTTTGCAGCAGAGGGTCTGGCTCGAGCTTGCCCAGCCACCCACGCAGGCTCGGAGCTCTGGCCTGGTGAAGCCTCCACTGGCTCCCCAACATTCATGGATTTACTGCAGCTTGTTTATCCATCTCAGAGCTGGGGGACATTTGTTTCCGTGTGTGTGTGTGTGTGTGTGTGTGTGTGTGACTTAAACAAAGCTGTTATCAACTTCCTGTGCAGATTTCTGCATAATCGTGGGTTTTCATGTCACTTGGGTCAATACGGAAGACAGAATGGCTGTGCTGCAGGGGAGGTGTGTGTTTACCTAAGAAGCCGTGCGAGTGTGTTACCCCAGTGGCTAAGACCTTTTCACATCCCACCGGCCAGCAGGGCAGTTCGTGCCCCACACGCTGCGTACTCCGTAGTCAGGCTCTCCAACTCAGCCATGCTAATAGGTGCACAGTGGTAGCTCATCCTGTTTTAATTTGCATTTCCTTACATGCTAGGGGATAATTTACTATGCTTATGTGCCATCCATATATCTTCTTTGATGCTGGAATCTTTTCAAATATTTTCCTTTATTTTTTATTTATATATTTATTTATTTTTGATGTACCAGGGATCGAACTCAGGACCTTGTGCTTGGAAGGCAGAAGGTGGCACCATGAGCTAAATCTCCTGCCCTGTTTTCGGTTTTTTGAGGCAGGGTCTCCCTTTGTAGTTCAGGCTGGCCCTGAACTCACTAGGTAGCCCAGGCGGGCCTCAAACCTGTGGCGATCCTCCTGCCTCAGCCTCCCACATGCTGGTATCACAGGCATGCTCTACCTTGCCCTTGCCCATTTTCCTGTACAAATTTAACTATTAAGTTCAAAGAGCCCTTTCCATATCCTGAACACAAATCCTTTATCAGATACAGTAAATCCTTGGTTTGTGAGCATAAATCATTCCAGAAATATGCTTGTAATCCAAAGCATTGATGTATCAAAGCAAATTTCCCCAGAAGAAATAACGGAAACTCAGATGATTCATTCCACAATCCAAAAATATGCATATAAAGACGATTACAATGCTGTAATGTAATACAAAATAATAAAGAAAAAAAAAGAAAAATAAACAAATTAATCTGTACTTACCTTTGAAAACCTTCATGCCTATCCCAGAGAGAGAGAGAGAGAAAGAGGTGCAGATGGGTAGGTACAGATGATTTGATAGAGATATAGTATAGAGAGCTAGGTGTACAGATGACACAGAGAGGTAGGGAGGGAGATGGGCTCAGTTGTGATCACATTACAGATATCGCTCAAGACATCACCTGTTTATCAAGTTAAAACTTACTGGAAATGTTTACTCATCCAGTGGGACACTCGTGGAGCAAGTTACCTGCAATCCAAGGTTTCACTGTACGTGAGTTGCAAATATTTTCTCCTACTCTGACTTGTGCTCTGTCTAAGCAGTCTTTTGAAGATTAGAAGCTGTTCATTTTGGTGAAGTCCAAATAATTAATTTTTTATTTTATGGATTATCCTTTTGGTGTCTCACCTAAGAAATCTTTGCTCACTCTCATGTCATAAATATTTCCTCCTATGTTTTCTGCTAGAAATATTACAATTTTTTGTCTATGTTTAGGCCTAAGAGGACACCGGGGGCCTGGCAGGCAACAGGGCCCTGGCCATCAGCTCCAACAGGGCGCCCCGCTCATGCACAGACCAGCTACAGTGCCCCAGAGAGAACCCCCGGGGTGGGCAGGACCGGGCGCTCCCAGACAGGCACTCACACAGTGCTCTATCTCAGCCCAAGCCCCCTTCCCTGAACCTCAGAGCCTGAACTCCTCGGAAAGGTGTCTTCCACGGTTCGGCACTAAGGGGAAACAGCCACGTTGCCCCTTAAGATCAGTGAAACTGCTCACACTCTTCAAACCAGAACTTCAGAGCACTCACTCTGCCAGACCCGAGCTGCCCTCCGACGACAGATATTAAAACAGTAGAGGCGAAGCCCTTCGGAGCACACAGAGACAGAGAGGTGACGCGCGGTCCGGCCTTCGGGATGAACTTCCAGGGTGAGAAGCAGCCACGGAGCCTGAGACCCCAGGGGGTGCGCTGAATGGTACGGGATTGATCCGGTGAGAGATTCCATGGCTTCCGGGGCTGGGGTGTGATCGGGATTCGCTTTAAAATACTCCAGAAGGGAAAGCCGGACATAGGCAGGTGTGGTGGACACTGAATCCAGCACCTTGGGAGGCTGAGGCAGGAGGATCTTTGGTTTAAACCCAGTCTGGGCAATTAAGTGATTTAGCAAGAACCTGTCTCAAAATAAAACAAAAAAATTTACAAAGGTGCTGGGCATGATAGTGCAGGGCTGTAATTCCAGCACTCTGGGAGGCTGAAGCAGGAGGATCACAAATTTGAAATCAGCCTGGGCAATTTAATGACTTAGCAAGATATTATCTCAAAATAAAAAGGGCCAGGGAGGTAGCTCAGTGGGAAGGCCTTGCATTAAATCTTCAGCACCATAAATAAAATACAATACAAATTTTTAAGTGGCCGGGGATGGAGCTAGGTGCAAAGGCCCTGGGGTCAATGCCCAGTACCACACACAGGTGTGCACTCACATACACACACACACACACACACACACACACACACACACAGAGCCCTGTGTGGCCACCAAGCCCCAGAGACAGCTGGGTCTGACCTGAGCAGCCCCAGAAGCCCCTGCAGGCTCTGGGTTCGGGGCAGCAGGTCAGAGGGGCTCTGGGGCTCGAAGACCCAGGGACTTGGGAGAGCTCCCCCGCACTGGGGCCAGGTGCTCAAAGGGGGCCTTGGGACCCCCTGCTCCCCGCCCCACCCCGGCTCCCAGACCTGTGCTCCTACTGCGCTGTGCCACCCCCACCAGAGGCTCAAACCAGGGTGGCCCTGATATCCCCCCTCCAGTGCTGCAGGGTTAGGCCCAGGGGCGCTGTACCCGAGCTCCATCCCCAGTGCTCCCTCCTCTCTTTCTGAGACACTCAGTTGCCCAGGTGGGGCTTGAATTTGGGACCCTCCTCCCTCAGTGTAAGTGCTTAAACTCCTGAAAATGGTAGGGGGATTGGTGCTGCCTTTTCCTTTGCCTCCGAATTCTCTGGGGCTTGGTTCCTGGTGCCGAAGAGGTGGAGGCCTTGTGCTCTTCAGCCACCGTTGGTGCAGACACTGTTAAGGGAAAACTGGCTCAGTCTTTGCAGGAACCCCATGCCCACTGCTCTGCACTAATTTCATTACTATTAAATATGAAGCGCTAGAGCCAATTCTAAATACAACACTCACAGACATGGTTTCCGACTGGTTAGTGTCTAGCAACATTAGGACCCCTGTTCTGTCCACGTGTTCAGTTGTTTTTGAGCTTACCAACACCAAACTTGGAATTTTTCTTTAACACTAATAGTTGCATTTCGGGCATCATGTCTAAGAGAAGTAGGGAGACGGCACCCACAGAAATACGGACAGGCTCGTTCACTCCAAAGACTGTTAGCTGTGTAAAGAGAAGTAGCTGCTACAGAGGCAGAGAGCCCCGTAAATATATAGGGGGAGCTCACGGAACACAGATGCCCCTGCCGCATGACTGCAGCCACGATGGGACAGCCCACAGTGGGGTGTGCCAGGCAGAAGTTAGGGGGAAACCAACACACGCCGGCAGGGATGAAATGTGCCCTCCAGGGCCTCAGGCTGCTCAGGTTCCCTCAGGGTGGGGACCGAGCCCGGGGCCTTGAGACAGGTCCTTGCTAAGTCACTAAGTTCCCAGGCTGGGCTGGAGTGTGCCATCCTCCTGCCTCAGCCTCCCCGAGTGCTGGGATGACAGGTGTGGACTACGTGTGATAAATCTTACAACGGTGGCAGCAGGCCAGGGAGAAATGTGGGGATGTCACCAGCAGCGGGGAAGGATGGGTTCGCACAGGCGAGCAGCTACAGCAGGCGCACTTCCTCCCAGGCCGGGCTGTGGCCTCTCGCTCTTTGGGGTTTCTGACAGGCCCGTAAAAGGCTTTCTGCTGAGAAGAAGTTCCTGACATCTTCAGTGAGGTTTTTCGACTTCTCTTGGGTGTGGGTAGCAGCCAAGGTTTTATCTTTTCCTGTGGAAGCTGTGTCTTCTTTTGTTTTTTGTACCAGGGATCGAACTCAGGTCCTTGCGCTTGCAAGTCAGGTGACAGAACAACTGAGCTAAATCCCTGGCAAAATTTCAGTAATTCATCCTTTAATTTTTTGTTTTCATTTTCTTTCTTCTTTTTTTTTTTT